>PNEQ01120087.1:0-88066 GCA_003012365.1 Medauroidea extradentata | reverse complement strand
CACGTCTCGATAGGTTACTGTAGTGAAACTCCTGTATAAGTTGTTTCTCGCTGCTCGTTCCTGCTTTTCGGATCGTCTGCTTTGATTATTGACAAACTAAGTTTTATTCTTAATAATCACGTTTCTTATAAAGAAAAAAAATTACATACATATTTTTTTAAATATTTACGTAAGCATCACTCTGACGCGAACAACGCCTCAATATCGCGGGTTGATGAAAAACAAATTTTGTGCTTTTTCACCCTTTTGGGTGTCGAATTTCGAAATATTTTAATTTACATCTTATACATTTGTATAAGTATATAACTGAAGTGTAAATCACATCGCTAGCCCGTTCAGTCGAATCAAAATCGATCATTCACTAAAAAAACACATATCACCCCTGCACAGTATTGAGAAATCGAATTTCGAAAAATCTGAAAACCGTTTTGCGATAATTTCTGTAATCATCATCCTGAAGCAAAAATTAATTGTATATCTCGACGGGTTCGATAGATATCGAGGATTTATCTAAAACACATTCAAGGTCTTTTCACCACTTACGAGAGTAAATTTCGAAAAACCCTTGATTCACGTTTTAGAATACTTTATTGGTATCTCGTGGACGTAAAAAACACAACATTAGCCCGCTATGTTCAAGATATATCGACGATTAATTAAAACGCTTTTCACCACTTTTCACCACTTTTTACGTCCTTAGGTGGCGAATTTCGAAAATTCATGAAATTTCTTTTTAGGTATTAGAATAAGCATCAATCCTAAACAAAAATCACGTCTCTATATAAGAAACTATGGGATCGATATATATCGAATGTGAGTCGAAAACTCATATTACCCCTTTTTTAACCAGTTTAGGACCGAATTCGCAAAATATATTTTAAATGGTACTTGGGATATTTACAAAAGCACCAATTTAAAGCAAAGAGTACTTCGATATCTCGATTGATTCGATAGATATGGAAGGATAATCGAAAACACATTTCACGTATTTTCACCCCTTTAAATAAAGAATTGCGAAACTGTTTTGAGTCCTGTCATAGACATTTTAAAAAGTAACCAATTAAAGTTAAAATCACGATGATAGCCAATTGTGTTGCATAGATAAAGACGATTCATTAAAAACACATTTTGCCCCTTTTTACTGCCTGGGGGTCGAATTTCAAAAAAACGTAAAACTACTTTTTGGGTATTTACGTAAGCAATATTTTGAAGTGAATATCAAATCTCTATCCCGAAGGGTTCGATAGATATCGATAGTTGATTGGAAACACATTTAAGGTCTTTTCAGCCCCTTAAAAGTTGAACTTCGAAAACTCCTTAAATTGACTAATATGCATTTTTACGAGTGTCCTATTAAAGTAAAAATCACCACGATTGGCTGTCGGGTTCGAGCTCTATCGACGTTTCTTCGGAAACACATTTCACCCCTTTTCACCCCCTTAGAGGTCGAATTTCGAAAAATCCCTTCTTAGTGCTCGCCTACGACCTGAAGGGAACCTCCACAAAAAATTTCACGATTCTAGGTCCAGTGGTTTGAGCTGCAGTTTGATATGTCAGTCAGTCAGTCAGTCAGTCAGTCAATCAGCTTATATTTTTATATATAGAGATAACACAAGAAAACGTAACGCATTTTCCATATTCAAATATCGTACGTATTAATTTCCTTGTCATGCCATGTAACCGGTTATCAGTTTGTTCAATTGTGTTTCCAGGATGTCGAAATGTTGTTAAAAGTAAGTATTTTATGTGTAACCACAACCTCGTAAATGAAAAATAAGCCCTTGACGTAACCTGTCTGTTCCGAATAACGCTACATTTATTAAACTTGACGCTATCGTGAATTGAACAAGCCCAGCAACAAATAAAGTTACTTATCACAAGTTTAGCATCGCCGACAACTTGTATAATGAGGGAGAAACACATACCTCTATTTCAAAATATTTATACTAGATCATCTCCATGCGGTTGTTTTTCGTTATTTACAATTAGTAGCGCCTAACACATCTGGAAAGTGTACCATTTCAAAACAGTCCCTTACTGCATAACACCGTCAACAGCATTGGGGAACTTAATTCTGCTATGACTGAAGAAACCCCGTGAACTATTTTCCATACTGTAGCTTTGCTTTTATCACACAAGTTATGTATCGCACAGTTAGTTGGAAGAACCTCATTTCATAAGACTACAAGTCAATAAGTAATTGCTGCAATAGACAGACAGAGGGGGAGGAGGTATGAGAGAGGGACGGAATTGGATGGAGAGGGTAGTTAACGATTTGTTATGTAATTTTACGTAATACATATTTACGAAAGTACTTTTCACGATACTAATTTTGAAAACCTGTTTCTTTCCAAAAAATTTACTTCTGTCAAATTCTCAATGACATTATTTCTAGTAATCGCAATTTCTTCCTTTACATTAACAGAATCGAGGCAAAAAATATGAGAATTTATACAATTAATTGTCACTGTAAGCTTTAAACAAATATTAAGCTGTTTAACATTCCATCACATTGTTTTAAATTCAATAACGTGCTTTACGAAAGTTATGCGTGAAAGAGTTGGTGAATGATAATGAAATACTTATAGGCAGTTCGGAATGAAGTGAGCACTCGAAAAAGCCCGGCTAAAGATCTATTTCCAGCCAATTCGTATCTTTCCGCGTGTAGCAGCTAACAACGGGAAAAGTCTAACCTCCTGGGACACGTCACTTTATGTTTGCGCGTCTAAGATACATTGTTCAGTCGATAGGTACATATATAGTTTGATAAAAAAGAAGTTTATTAATTATATAAAATACAACTATGTCGCTGTCGGTTGATTTTGTTTCAGCATAGTTGTATTTAAATACGAATAAACACAGAACTATGTTGTGTTATTTCGTTGCCAACCATACAAGCAGTAAAGTGACTATCGGTAATGTTGAATTATATGTAGTAACAGCTAGTGATATTTTTCAAAGGTTAAATATTTAGTGTTCACTTTATTCCTAACGGCCTATATATGGCTATGCTTCAGTTAAGTAACTTTAGGAAATGTTAACTGCCTAAGGAAGATTAATGACACCAGGCCAAATATTTTTCAATGCTCACTGCGTACGTAACATAACCTGAAAATACATATTATACAAGATAAAGCATGTAAATAGCCTGGAATGGGCGTTTTCAGTTTAAAGTTAGGTAAGCTGGGTTTAATCGAATTTAGTACGTGATTTAACTATTGCAGTGAAACAAGTGAACACTGATTGACTGACTGAGTGATGTATCAGAGCACAGACTCATTCACGTACAATTTTGAAGGTTGGCTCTCCTGAGAGCGTAGACAAGTACTAAGAGAGATTTTAAAAAAAAATATTATTCCTAATTGGTGAAAATCACACATATGATCCTTTGTGAATAATTACTGTAGTTTGAACCTAAAGAGATATGTTGAAAATATTATATTAAATGTCAATTGAAAATTATCTATTGTTCTATACGCAATTACTTTAGATTTATTAGCTTTGAATTATTTACTCGGGAAGGTTGCAAAAAAGGTGAAACTTTATTTAATTATGTGTGTTTATTTATGTTAATTAAACTTTCTACCAAATTATATGCTTGAAATACTGCACACAATGGTTGACTTATTTCAACAGGTTACGGCCCTGTACTGTTGGTAAGAACGGTGCTTAAATTGTTTTATCTGTTAGTCTTGCAAAGTGTAAGTTCACGGAGTTAGTATTACAGAACTGAAACGATCATGAAATTTACATTTGTATGCAGTTACAAACTACCATTGCTGCTGAAGCCAGAGGTATTTTAAAACTCTGGATGGAACATAGAATTAATATTTGAAAGGTAAGTCTTCTGATGAAGTATTTAATAGATAAATTAATTCATGGCTGCATATAAATTGCAAGGCAAAAGTGTTGATCGTACACCGAATGGGAGAAGAAGCGACGGTACACAATTTATCTAACGTTACTGTTGTAGAGATTTGGCCCCGCTTACTTTCTGTTCTCGAACAAATTATGCCTCTTTCAAACATGGCAACCATGGAGTAGCTGAACTTATTTCAAGGATACTGAATATAGTTGCAACGTTGAAGCAATAAGGTGAACATATTTCTGATAAGAAACCTATCACAAAAGTCTTAATGTGTCTACCTAAGCTACTTGCGTATTTTGTTTCTTCTGGAAAATGTGTAGATTCTACGAAACAGACTGCAAAAGAGATTACCACACGTTTAATAATACAATAACAGAGTATGGCAAAACCGTAGACAAGAACATTACCAATGAAAATAAGTCCTTGGTAACACAAATTAATGATAATTTTTGTGGAAATAATCACAAAAGCATTCATTAATGTTTCCAAAATTCATCGAATAAAACTTGTATTGTCTAAAATTTTTGTTCTAAGCTTGGTCATGTCACAAAGGTTTGTCGCTTTAGAAAGCTAAATAAATCCTGTATACATACAAAACTAAGACAATATCTGACTCTAAACGAGAATGAAGATATGTATTTTGTAGCAATGCAGCGATAGGAAATGAAGCATCGAGAGGAGTAAGCTGGTTTAAGACTGTGCTGAAAGTCAACACGTGACTTCACACAGATGCATTGTTGAAAACTATTGTGTATGCAGTAAACGTATTGTAAGAACTGCGGGAAGTGTTATAAATAAAAATAAAATTTGTGATGTTAGTGCCATAACAAATTCGTAGTATTATTGAACGTTTTAAACGTTCTAATTTTAAAAATGAATTTATTCCCTGTATTGCAAGCATTATCTAATAATCATGTCCTTACAGGAAGATGTGGAATTTCGTTTCTGTCTATAAACAATATTGTTTTTGCTGATGCCCAACTTAAAGGAAATATTTATGTAAATTTCATGAAAACTGGCAAGAAAACCGCTACGCTAGTTTCTAGTTATAAAAAACACAGTGTTTGTAACATCAAAAGCTAGCACATCAAACTGTCCTTCATGTTGAATCACGCAATGTTATTTTTACTTCGAAACTTTAACTAAATAAGCAGAGCAAATAAAACAAGCATACAATATGAATGACCTATTTCATAATGAATCGCTGGAAGGTAAATATGAAGTTATTTGACATCATTTGAAGCATTTAGATATTGCAAGAGTGAAAAGGATATTATGCGAATGATACTCAAGAAATTTATGATGAATCTTCGGTAAAATAAAATGACAAATCGCTGGAAGAACTTGAAACTGTAGAAAAAATAAGACAGTGAAAACACAACATAGGCACTTCCAAGGTTATTTTTTAAACACTTATTATGAATGAGGCTGTCACAAGTCGAGACAGTAAGTATTCACTGGTAAAAAACCACAAAAGAAGAAAAAAGAGCTTAAAAAGAAAATAAACGTGTCGGTGAGTTGATAAAAAACGTGTCTATAGAAAATAAAACATTTCGACCAATCGTTGGATTTTCAATGTAAAGGAAAATGGAAAATACAAGACTCGCTTAGTTGTGCGGCTGTCAACAGAGAAAAGGTATCGATTATGAAGAAGGGTTTATTCCTGCAACTGGTATTGATGCACTTAGATTAATGCTAACGTAAGCCAGCAAAGAATAGTTTTTATTTTGTTTGTACGGACTGAAGCCAGTTCCTGCTTGCTGTCATGAAAAATTAAAACATTTCCTTGTTGAGCAAGCATTCACTGCTTAAAACAGAGCAATGTGTGGGACATTTTAAAATGCATGTAGAAAAAACTGTGATGGCCCTATTTTATTGATACTTTTATGTATATATAAATTAATGTAGTTTAGGTTAATTATGATGATTGATTGTAATGAAGGGGCCTTTATTGTCATACGTAACATATTGTCATCCATTTTAACTTCAGTATTGATTGTGAGGGGTCTGTGGGATTCTATGATAGGCCAGTATAAAAACAGTAGAAAATATGACTATTACTAATATTATCACAGAGGTATCGTGTCTGGTATCGTTTTAACCTGTGGAATGTCACATACTCGAATATGCTAGTAACATTAAGATAATTTTATGTATAATGATTATAGTTTTAAGAGTGATTATTGCCCGCCGGTCTGGCGACAATAGAGCAGTTGATGTGTGGGCCGTACCACATGCTGTCCTGGAAAGGGGGGGAGGGGCGCCCGACCTCCGCCTGTCTCCCTGCCATACAATCCCCTCTCTTTCTCTCTCGCCTACGCATTTCTTCTCCTTTTCCCCTCCCCCAACAGACCCCGTGTAACGTACGTAATTTGAACTAGAATTATATTAATTGAAGATAGCAAGTAGTAATTAGGCTAAGTGTTGTATTTGTAATTGCTGTGAGAATGTGCCCATGTTTAATTTGATTTTAAATAAATACGGTGGCTTTCACAAGGGACGCACGCAATGTTCGGGCCAGGGCTTCGCTCTGATTGGTTGGGGGAACCTACCCGCCCCCATGAGTCTGGTGAGGCGGGAAGAGGACGCCGCCCAGGAGAGAAAAGATGCGAGACGCGAGGCACTAAAAAAAATCGCGACGCAGAGAGACGTAATTAAGTCTTAAGACGAGCAGGGTGTGTGTGAGCTCGGGAGGACAGGTGTCGAAGTCTTCGTCGTCGGGTTTGTACGGACGGTGGACAGCGAGCTCGGGGTCACCGGAGTGTGGACTTTTCGGGTGATCGCGGCCGGTACCTGCAACATAATTAACGTCGCGACCGAGCAAAAGCCGCCGGAGGAAGCGCCTATTCTTTTCGTCGAAAGAAACTATAAAGTATCTACCTCTCGTGACGCAACCCGCAGTGCGTGAGTCCCTTAGGCAGATTTAAAAAGGATACTCTTCTGTTTTTTTATTTCTATTAGAGCTAGCCGGGCATACTACAACATTACTTAATACGAACCCAATCATCCAACATTAATCACGTAAGAGACAGAGCATTGACACTTCTTATTATAACCAAACGCGTGTCACGAACACCATCCCAGGACGTGGCAAAACGTATCTTGAAGTTCATGTAAAAGATATAATTGTTACAGGATCTTATACTCAGAAGATGGAATAATTTTCGAAATTAAAAAAAAAAAAAAAAAACTCTTCAGTTATGGAGAAAATACAAACTCATATATAGGCATTAACATAACCAGAGAAGAAAACACTCTCTGAAATTGTCACAGAATCATTATGTCTAATAGTTTCAGACATGTTATATTTCTTGCTGAGCTAAGCCAACTTCAACTCCTTTGATATTTGGTGAAAATATAAATTATAAATATGGAACGACAGTTACATGGAATATTTCATTTAGAAAATCAGTGGGAAGTTTATTATATTTATCTACTAAGACACGACAGGGCTTGTTATACGCAGTAACCATCTATGGGCGACATTAGGATAACCCAACTATCACAGATCTACTAAATTTGAAAAGTACCATACAGTAAGACAGTACATGAAAAAATTTAGAAATCTGTTTCTTTACTAATACTGATGATAAAAACAAAAATATCGTTACATACGGCTTCCAGGAAAAGAACTACGTGTTTTATTGTTTGTTGCAATGACGGGCCAGTTAGCGGTACGTATGCCAACTTATTGTAACAAAGTCATCAACTGAAGCCGATATTATTGCAGCTGTCGAAGCAACATAAACCGACGTTTCTCTAAAACGTTTTTCTTGAAGAATTGTCGCGACAGCAAAACTCAATTTAGATAACAAAAGATTTATATTTTTGATAAATAACGTAGTCCTCAATTGACGAAGCGAACTTATTAACATAAAGAAAGAAGTTGATGAATGCTATGTCCAAGTAAACTCATGTCCGACGGAACAAAGGACTGCGGATTTGTTTGCAAAACCTTTGAGTCATACCAAGTTAGAGAAATCGAATAAAATTTATGTGTTGATTTTTTTTCTAAATGACAATCAGAGAGAAGTTTTAGTTGCTACTGTTCGAATATTTATTACTTTGGATCTATTATTATGAATTCGAAAGTTATCCAGGAGAAGAAAACGCATTATATTTAAAGCTGAAATGTCTCTGTTAAATTAGTTTCTTGCCTGAAGTACTGCGTACAAAAACTAATTAATGTATTTAAACAATGATTTCGTGGTCGGTTTTACTGCAGTTGAATACTTATAAAAATGTGTAAGATGCATCTTCGAATTTTGTTCAAATTTGTTTCCTAAGTGGGTTTAAAAATGTGATATGTGTTCTTTATTATTGGTCTATAGCTGTTGGACCAGTCGAGATATCGAAGTGCTCTTTACATTAGGATGATGAGTATTAAAATACACATAACCCTTTTTAATTTAGGATTCTTCACAACAATACCGCAAAGAGTTAATCATGAGTTAACTAGTAAACATTACTAATCGTTGTGACTTCTCAAGTACATGAAAGTAAATTTCAAAGGGAGAAAATAGAGGAATTATGACTTGAATTATTCATCGATATTTTTCGAACACAGTGGGCTATCGTCGTGGTTATCACATTAACTGCACGCCCATTAAATTTCTAAAGTGTGATTTTAGGAGTTTTGAAAATTTTGTTTCGATAGGGTGCAAAAAAATATAAGATTTTTGGCAATCATTAATATCCATCCTACTGAGAAATAACGTTGCCTTTTGTAAATACCTTTATAAGTGTGAAATTTTTTCTACATGATGTTAAAACTTGTTACCACAGGAGAAATCAAGTTTTTAATCATTAAAATTAGGCTATCAGAAAATCAAGCACGTTCAATAAATATTTTTATGCGGATCTACATTTAGCAATCCTATAAAAGCGTTACGATATACAATCTCTCTATTCATGAACGTGTATCAAATATAGTTATACTAACAAACATGTAAGAAACAAGATAAACGCGATACATATTACTTGCTTACAGTCCCGCTTGTTTGAGTTTTGTCCCATCTCCAGTAACACACAGCGTTTTGCCAGTTTTAGTTTTACATTCATAACATCGGACTAAGAGAAGTTAGTCTGCAAATGTATAAATGGCTCACTTTCAAAAGTACATTAATTATGACTGTTGCTAGTGTTTCCACTCACGTCTTTATAAACTGATCTCGCGACGCAGTACTGTTCAAAGTGTATAGTTTTCCTTATTGTCCTACGACACTATCTGGTACACATATGTGACATTTACAATTTAAATAATACCGCCGGCATGCAAATATTATGCTGCAAGTAATACATGCGGGCAAAGTCGAGAAAGGACAGCTAGTAATAATATAACAGACACTAAAAGGAATACATGAATAAAAAATTAGGGCTAATTAACGCACAGAATAACGAAAGCTCATTGCGGTCATTAATATTATTTTCTTTTGTTTTGTTGCAGAAAATTTATTACGTAGCCTTGAAATAAATCACTGGCTTGCTCGTTAATTTATCATGTGAAAATAATAACATTTTGAAAATCATAACTGTGTGCACTTCAAGGAAGTTAATATTTTAAAAATTATTCTATGTCCGTGCTTCATTATCATTAAGCATGCAGCTCCAAAATAAAATGATTATTTTCTGTATCGGGTTTTTTCGCCTCTAATATAATTAGTCCGTACATACTAGACGCAATGTTATCAGTCTTCATTACTCTTTACATAAAGTAAATACGTAGCAAAAAACTTTTGGAAGGGAGATTTTATATCATTTGTACAGAATTGAAAACCCCGTTAAATTCGTAGTAATTATTTCCGGGATTGTTTAAAACGGTAACACTCAATAAAATAAATGCACCATCAAATTATGAATTACTATATTTTTACATTATAGTAAAGCTGAATTTTCTGTGTATGGAAATTAACAAACATTACGATACATAAGACTCAAGCAATTTTATTAATTTTAATATTTTAGCTGTACCATTCGTATATAAATATATAAAACCTTGTATTTCATGTCATTCTTACGAGTAGTTCCAAGAGAAATGGTGCGATGTACGATTATCTAAAATAAATTATTAATAATTTAAAAATTATACATTATATTCTGATATTATTATTTGAAATTTATTAGGCCCTTAAAATGTATTTCAATTTTTTTACACACGCGGAGGAACAGGTCAGGGAAACGGCCAGGACTGTATTTAGGAACCATCTGGAGTGATTTAGGAACCATCTGGAGTGATTTAGGAACCATCTGGAGTGATTTAGGAACCATCTGGAGTGATTTAGGAAGATACTAGAAACTAGAAGTCAGGATGGCTGGAACTGGAACTTGAAGGTGTGTCCTCCACCTTTCCAGGTTAACAAGGAAGAAATGCCACCATTTTAGATAAATGTATTTGTATGATAATTATGTTTCAGGTTCATTTATGAAAATTTAAATATGTTAGATCATACTATTTGTACTAAAAGTTTCTTTTGACGTCACCAGCGATTATAGTTCTGTTACGGCATCTGTAATAGTTCAAAGAAATTAATCGCTATATTACAAGCATTTCACCAATACTAACTTTATATAAAACTTTGAGTCTTGCAGTATCTTCTAACGTAATAATAATAAAATAAATGCTGATCCTAAATGTTAAAACAATTTGTGCTGATTGCTGTCCATCCCCCAATAAACTTAAAACGGGTTCTTGAAGGTAGCGTGAAAATGAACTTTTCCGCAAAGAATTAAATGGCTTTGTCTTTCATACGCTTGCTTCGGTAAACGAAGAAAACCTAAACGTTTTAGCTGGCCTCCGTAGCGAAGTCGCTCAGGCGCTGGCTTACGGTGCGAGAGAGCCTGGGTTCGCATCCCGGCTAGGGCATTGAAGTTGTATTGTCTCTTCACCTCGTTTCACGCTTATCGGCTCTTAAGACTTGGTTGTGTAAGAGCCGTAAAAGCCTCTCACCTCACCACGTATTTCGGTAAATGTTAAGAACAGCTACTTATCGTGTACCGGTCAAATTATTGCATTTTAGAGGTGTAGTTTACACATTAGAAAAATTTTTATAGACGTTAAAAGTAGTCGTATGCCTACGTGAAGAAAATTGTAGTTTTCCAACTTCGAATCTGGTCGTTTTTTGTTAGGTTAAGAATGATAGGTTATGTTAATACATGTCAGTTTAGCTTAGCTTTAGTTAGTTTAAGTTAGTTTATATTAATTTTGCTGAAGTTATGTTTATATAAAGTTTTTCATTTTTGTTAGGTTAGGTAATGTTAGGTTAGTTTACCGTACCTAACATAACATAAAATGGAAAACTTTATAGTAATATAATCGAACGATACCGAAATAACCTAAACTAATCCAAACTAACCTAAACAGTGTAACCTAACATAACCTAACCAAAAACGGAAATTTAGAAGTTGGAAAATCAAAATTTGTTAAGGTACTACTTCTTATAACATCTACAGAAATATTTATCATTTATAAACTATATATATAAAATCAATAGCTTGGCCGGTACATGATGAGTGGTGGTTCTAAATATTTGCCAGTATTTCACAACGATTACTGCAGTGCTAGGCGCAAAGTCGTGCGCCGTGAGCGATGAATATTCAACGTGCAAGATGTTTACGAGTATACATACATTAAGGCAATGGATGCAATGTTATTACTCCGAGCACGCGAGCCTGCTATGCTTTATCGTGTCAGAAATACCGTCTCCGAGATGGCATTCAGCAGTCACACCTTAGGTAGTGGCTTTCCTGGAAGAACCGAGAGGGTTTTTCTACTAAACAGATGCGTACTCGAGTATCAGATGTTAATTTACTGGTCATTTCCCCAGTTAACCAGTGACTCTATAGCGAGGAAACATTGAAGAGTGTTATGTGCTTGTTTCTTAGTAGTTTTGTTGCTGGAAATGTTCTCGGAGACATTGACCTGTGAGAAAATTTTATATTTTATTGGTAGTTTTATATATTACTGTTAAAAGATGTTGTAAAACATATTTACGTATCTAACTTTTAAATAAAATTTCCAGTTTTCATGTGTTGGCAGTAGTATTGCTCGTGCTACATTTTGATTGCAAATTGCCATGTCTTTAAATGTAAATCTGGCAAGAATACAGCTTAGTTTACACAGTAAAATTTCTAATTACCTTTCCTCGTTGCTACTGTAATGACAAAAAGGAAACATTTTTTGTTCTCATTTAAATTTTGACGAAAAGAACATGGTGTTTGTAAACCATGTAACACTGCTGAATATTTTTGATCGAAGCAAATTCAACAAGGCATCCAATGTCTAAAAGCATACTTATGAAAATCGTTGCATAGTACAGACGGTACGTCGTGTGAACCAATAGTACGGTGGTTGGTAGGAATATATAAAATAGCAGTACTGGAACTCTTCAGAATTTTTAATGTTTGTTGCAATGGGAGCTTACAATTAAATGTATTGTTTTGTGGAAAGACACCATACAATTCTAACTGGCACTTTTGCAGCGGTAAAGAAGAAAAACAGGTGATTCACATACACCATGCCTTAATCTCTAGTAACTATTTCAGTGTCCTATGACTATTACAAGACGGGTGAACTAATGTGAAATACAATAAAAAACGCAGTGTTGTAATATTGAAGTCATAATTTACACGCAGCTGAAATAATTGCTTTCATCGTTAATACACTTAGGGCCCAGCACTTCTGGTATAACGAATCATATGCAATCCATTTGATGAAAATAGCATTTACATTCCTTAACAGTGCAATATTGCGGTAATACTCATTTGCACTTTAGGGGAGGAATGATAATATTATCTTGCTTACTAAAATTATAATACATAAAAATTAAGATAACTTACCAGCTAACTGTATAGAGGATTGCCATTACAAGTAGGGAAATAGTCTTCCAAATTTCACTATCAATAAATTAAAGAAAATTGTAAAATTATTTGTACACGTATTCTTTTCTTTCTATCGTGTGTCATAAACAGAACGTAATTAGTATTATAACTTACCGCCGGAAACATAAACGAACTGATATACCTATCACTACGGCTCTGTATGTTTACCACTATATCACACAGTGGTGTAGCTAGGATTTCTGTTTGGAGGGTTCATATTGGACATTTGTAAAGGAAAAAAGGTACTTGTAATCAAAATGGAGTCCGGGAGCCCCCTCATGGAAAATTTAGATTTAAAGGGAACGAATTTGCTCTTCATATTTGGGGAGGGGTTGTTTGAACTAACCCCTCCTACCTTTGTTAACGCCCTTCCAATCTAAAATATACGTGTGAAATATTTTGAAAAATGTAAGTTACTTCTGAAACGTATATTATTCTTGCTTGTTCCCCACCAGGGCAGTTAGTCGATCAGGGTCTCAGTTAGTCTCAAATTATTTATTTATATGTTTTTCACATAATATTTGTTTACTAGGCACATAGAAAGTTCTGCCAACATTTGCGATAGTTTCCTCCTCCTTGTTTGCGAGGCTCTGTAGTCGTGTATGTATCTTAGATAATTTGACCGTGTAGCGTAACATTTGAATTAATTATGTACGGCAATGAGAAACACATTCGTCATACAAGCTATTCAAATATACTCTACATATTACAGAAATATTTTAAAATATTTTTACAGTGCTCGATGTAAGTGAATCGTATCAATGGATATTATTTACTTTTCCCATCCTTACCCCTACAAGCTAGCCTATTACTAATTGTGGTGATTTGGGTGTTTTATAGCCGAGTCGACGGCATCGAATTTCTCAAAAGTTTTCTCTACCCAGATCAAGCCTGACTACTAGAAGCAGGTGTAATCCGCATAGTGCCATGGCCATGTGTTTAGTCATGAACTATTGCAATGCCACAGACATATGATACTACTCATCGACAGTCTCATATTTAATTACAGTTACTCATATCTACGTTGTTACAGACTATAATATTATTATACTTTATTTAATATGGTACGAATTTTTGCTTGTATGTATATGGCGTAATCGTATTTAATTTATATTAAAAAATTTAAAATGTTTTTAGAACGACAGGTACTTGTAATATTGGTATGTATATATCGTGGTTATAGCTAACAAGCAAACTCTACCCTGCATAGTAATTTATGTCATAAAAATTAAGTAAATGTGTATCTTGACGACAATTTATACTATTAGACTGTGTTTATAATTGATTTTTCGTGTTTTTTATTTGTAAAATTTGTATTTTTAAGTGCTGTTTACTACGTATGTTTAATTGCCCCTAACAAAACTGAAAAAAGAATACTTAGGTTGAAAATTTAGCTGAGGCTGGGTATATATTAAAATAGCGAATAAATTATTCAGAATTTAAATAAAGATTACTGTATGAAAATAAATTATCAAAGTACTAGTTTTAAAACTATCTAATATAGTTAGATCGTGTTATATGTGTAAAGTAAAGGACCTGTACGTCTCATTTACAACAAGATAATTACTGACGGTGTCATACAACTTGACACAATACAAATACTGTAAGAGGAATGAGCAATGGACTTTGTTAATCTCGCATAAAGTGATATCGGGGAACCAAAGGAAACATTAATAAGGATGGTGGGAGCCGGACATGAAACGCTTGTCCTCTTGAATGCGAGTCTAAAGTGTTTCCATTGCACCACCGTAATTAGTATTTTTCGTTAGTAGCAAGTCATACATCACAAACTGTTTCCAAAACATTGTAAAAATATTTGACCACTACAACAGAACTAAGCTGACGTTTTGTGTGAAAACATTGCAATATATTATGACGGCCAACAACCGAGTCTCGCGCCCAGCAAGAGTTGTGGATGTAACTGTACCCCACGGCAGAACATTAAGTTCCCGCAGCTATCTAACAACCTGTCAATAGCTCTGCGCAAGCTAGACTTCAATGACGTACGCGGCCATCTTAAACTGTCGTTCAGTTATTTGTAACACCGCACTCCAAAAACATTTACTCTGCAACAAAAAGAAAATAATTCATTTTAAATACTAGAAATATTGTCAATAGCAAACTAACGTTTGTTTGAAGAATATGAAATCGGTAAAACTAATTAAATTAAATGAAAGTTCAACAGTTGCATTTAAAGTAAAGGTTTTGAAACAATTTTTATGTAAACTGTATTACTTATTATATTTTAGAGGGTTTATTGTCGTCCCTCGGTGTTGTGCACTTTCCTAGCTTAGTGAGGGACGGCTTACAAACTAACTAAACCTAAGAAAATACAAAAATTCATGCCCATACCGGGATTCGAACTCAGGACCTCTTGCATCGTAGGCTGGCATGCTACCAACCACACCATGGAGGCCGGCTGTAAACCGCAAATTTTTAAGTTTAAAATAGCAATATCTTTATTCAAGAGAACTTCTAAATGAATATATACAGAATGATTCTTAATTAAACAGACACCTCTTGTGATGTGATTCCTTATGAAAAAATATGCCGAAATAATATATACGACTTATAGTCTAAAGTGGTTATTAAGGGCGTAATGTACGCTTAAATTATGAAGTTTGAATATGTGTTCGCGAACGTAAAGAAAAATCAATGCAACATTAACGAATAATTATTTCGTGTAAAGTTTACACGAACAAAGTTGTCAAAAGGGACCGTGATCATTTTGTAAAATTGTGCCCCTAACAGTATTAAATACCTAGCGTAATCAAATAACAGTCTGTTTATTTGAGCAAAAAGCGATAGCAATGCATTTAAATCAAAATTTTGAGCTATTTATGAAGAAAACCACCCAAAGAACAAAAAAAAAAAAGTTCCCTTGGTGTGATACTCTCAGGGCTCTCGTTCTCGGTCAAATTCGTTGTGAAGAATTTCATATGTTAATGTGTAACACCTGGTGCTATGCAACCTGTGTAACGTAAGCAATGCGGGTTGTCTACCACATGGGCGCTTAGCTTTACACGTACGTGTTGTGGGTATTCAAGCCCTGTATGTCGTCTTTTTACATAGATTCACTGAGTGACAACTGAAACATAATACGAATGTTAACAATGACTTATTAACGATACAAATATGTAAACATTCGCATAAATTGAAGATATTTATTGGCTGTACTGAATTTATAACTGCCATTTTGTAGAATTAATTAATGTTCACACAATGTGTCACAACGTTATTGAAAGAGGCGAAGTGGGATGTCGGCATATGACTGGCTATGCCCTAGAAAATAATTGCCGGGCAGTATCCATCATGCTTTGCGTGCTTGGAACTAAATGTATTTATTTAATCTGATACGATTTATAAGCATGATTATGCTCATAAGTTGGTCAGATAATGCCTCGAACAGAGCTCAAAATAAGTTCCATACTTCACTTAGTTGACGTAACTCAGTGAGGTTTTGTCGTCGTTCACGAGACACTTTCCATTACCAAACTGAACAATTAAAATATTTCTTAATACAGCAAACAAATATTCTATGAAATCTGTACTGTAGTAACGTTCATGATCATGTAGATATTGCAATACTGTCTCACTAAGTTAAGATAGTGTGTGAGAACATTGGTGTGCATGGTTGTATAACACCCAACAGCATTGCAACACAACATGTAGCCACCAGAAGTAAAACATGATACACTACATCATGTGTCAATTCTAGTTATTTTAGTGGTAGCAAGAACCTCATGACGATCTACTAGTTATCATACAACCATAGTCTACACATTTATTGACAGCTACTGTACAGTATGATTACACAAACCAACTCAAATATACATAATACAGATCAAACACAATTAATAACCATACTGCAGACTAAGCCATGTTATAATGCGTCCTAGTAGTTTCTTATAATAAATGCTCAATATGTCCACCATTGACGTCAATGCACAGAGTACATCTACGTGTCATTGACAGCCGCACGTGGTAAAATATCCCACGTCTATCTGCGATGTGACCTGCGGCGACGGAAATCCAGCTAACGAGTTCTTGTACGCTGTTCACTGGAGTCTCATAAACAAGTGAAAGCATGTATCCACACAAGAAGAAGTCGAGCACAGAGAGATCTGGTGAACGTGGCGGCCACCTTACTGGCACTCCGCGCCCTATCCAGTGGCCTATAAATCTCGTGTTTAAATAATCGCGCACGCCTATAACAAAATGTGCTCGCGCACCATCATATTGAAACCACATAACATTTCTCACAGCCAGTGGAACATCCTCTAGTAGTCCTGGTAGTGCTGTCTCCAGGACAATGAGGTATTAGCAGTTAGGCCCGGTTCACGCTTGCGTTGAAGTGACGTGCGATGGATAAACGCGCGTACTTCCCAACACAAGCCGTGCACTTCACACCTGCGTGGAAATACCGCAGGTTTCAGTAGAGGCGCAGCGTTGTCTGTGCAGCTATACGAACCAACTACAGAAGAGAAAGAAAATTGTTTTCGCGTATCATTTGTGGATGCTGGGGGATAAAAGAACATGAGTAGTCATCCGTACGTAAATAAGGGACAGATCCATTGGTCAACGAAGGGAGGTGGGGAGAGCATAGGTACCTAGGCCCCTCCCTCGAGACTGCTCCAAAAAATTGTGACCAAATAAATGCATAGTAAATTATCGAAGGTAACACCTTACACTTTTCCTACAACCTAATATGAGATGATACAACCATAACTACACAACCAAGATTACACGAGTATGTATTGCAACATTGTGAGTTATAGTATGGATACGATAGATACATTTATTGCTTGTGTTATACCTATATACATATATACATACATACATATATATATATATATATATATATATATATATATATATATATGTATACATGAATGGGTTGGGAGAGGGCAGGATGGAGTACACAAGAAATTAAGTAAAACTAGTTATTTTATGTATCTAAAACGGTCAAGAATAATCCCTAACATTATTTTCACCATTTAGAATTTTTAAAAATAAAAAGCACGCGAACAAAATAACATAAAAATTTGAATCAATTAAAACTATTTAGTTTCTAGATTCCAAAATGTTGTGTGCAACTTAGTTTGTTATTCATTAAAGTTAATGTAGGCCTATGTGTTTCAAGAGCCGACATAGTTAGAAAGATACACGGAAGCATAAGCTCACAAATGTATCTAATTTTTCGTATATCAGCACAAAAGGTTTTACTGTTAAATAATAATTTATCCTGAAAAATATTATCATGTCTTACAGCGGTATATTCAGTTTATTTTAGTTTGGGAAAACGATTTTCACTGTAACATCCAACATTTTCCGGCGAGACCCCCGGACCCGGTATTGTCTTACAGAGTGAGGCAATGTCCTCCCTGGGACCCAGACCTGGATACGCCCTTAATGTTATTGCAAGAATGTTTACACGTAAATTTTCGACAAGTTTTATGGATTCGTGAAAAGATGAAAAAAAAATCAAGTACTTTAGAATTAGCATAAAATTATTTGATGTGTTGTTAGAGAAAAAAAAACACCGAATCAGATCGGAGGGCACCAAATTAAGGGTTGCTACAACAGCAGCAGAAATTTCATAACAATCGTTAGCAGGGTATTTTATCTCAAACTACGCGATTCTAAAAATAAAAGTTTAAAATCCTTGAGTTTGAAACTTATGCTTTCTGCTACAAGTTTATAAAATGAGTTATCACGCCCACATACATAAAGAATTTTACTGCCGCAAACATATTAATGAAAATAGAATACATTATTTAATCTATAATACATTTAGTTATAATAATTTTAACACAATGCAATCATTTGTAAAAGGATTGTATTTTCCGTTTAACCGCAAGTTCTTTTTTTTTTTTTTTTTTTGCCTCCTCTAGTAACAAATAAATCTGCAATTCTTGTAATTTAATTCATACATCAATTAAAAAAAACAATTATTATATTAAAAGTAATTTACATTTGTGTAATACTATTACAAATATTGCAGTATAATTATGAGCTACATACTACTACGGAATGCACATACAACACAATGCAACAAATAAGGAGAATTTTTTTTTTTAACTCTTAAAGACTTTCTCGTACATGGATCCTACATGCCAATCAATTTTTAAGTATTGTAATTAAATTATGTTATTTGTTTATTTGTGTTACTAATGTAACTTTACTACAGTTTTTCTTCGAAGTCACATATTTTATGTTGTCTTATAATAATTTTATGCACAGTGTTGTCTCTTGAAGTTAACAAAATAGTTATCTAATCAAAAATAATGCATTCAGACAAATTGTTTGTACTGTACTGCAAAGATCAACCAGGATAATTCATGATAAAACAACTTCACTGAATTGCAGCCATGTGGTAGATAACTATTTTTCCGACAGTCTTAATAATTTTCATTGCTCAAATTTAAAATCACGGGAGGTTTGGTCACTTCTATGATAAAGTTTTCCATATCGATGTAGGCCTATTTGTCTTTCTCCATACTGCTGCACGACAAATCAGCACAAGTGTGCACTGCTCCGTAGTTACACACGTACTGCCTGTACGCGTGATGGAGTGCGTTGAAACATCTCACCTCGCCTCATTGCATCGATAGTGTGTCTTGTGTCATTGCCACGCATGTACACTGCAACGCGCGACGAACCAACGCAAGTTACTTCAGCGCAATTGTGAACCGAGCCTTAGTCGTCCAGGCAAAATGTACGGCCCAATCAAATAGTCTGGATGATTCCTGCCCATACATTCACTTGGAATCGTTCCTGATGCCCACGTTGAAACGTGCCTCTAGGATTTGTTGCATCCCACAAATGCATATTACGCAAGTTAAACACACCATCTCGCGTGAATCACGCCTCGTCGGTGAAAATAATGTTTTCCGTGAACTGCGGCTCTGCTTGACATTGTTGTAGTTGCCACGTGGCGAACTGTGGGTAGTCACGAGGTCCCATTACCAGCACCTTTAGTCGATAGTAGGGGCGTAGTAGATCATCGTGAAGTTCACGCCACACAGTTGCTTGACTCATTCGTAATCTGCGCGCAATGGCACGTGTGCTGGTATCTGGATTCTGCTCCACTTGACGTACAATCCTTCCCTCTAAGACAGGCGTCCTCACAGCACGACCACGACCTGCCCGTCAGCCCTAGTACAAGATCCACTCTCCCGCAGCCGCCGATCAGTTGATAAAAACCTGGTATGATGTGGAACTGTTGGTTTGGGTGCCGCTCGTGATAAATACGACGTGCAGCACGGCTGTTTCCATGAGCTACTCCGTACGCCAGCATCACATCTGTGCGTTCTGTCCAAGTGAACCGTTTCATTATAAACTATGTTCTACCTCCTTCACTGTACAAGACACTGCTACAACTGTGCAAACATTCATCGTTATTCCTTCTCTTGTGTCGGCGCAAAATGTGCAACCCATTTACACTTGTTTTATGACATTACAGAAACACTGCATGGGTAAGATGTTATTACAAATAAAACGTTTGCATACAGTTGAAATGTTTATTTCTTACATGATTGTTCATATTTGGTAGAGTCACCAATATTTTCTCGTAAACGAAATCATTGAGGAGCAGTTGGAAGAATGTTTGGCACACATCATGGATACTTCCAACTTGTTTCGAGGGTTCTTGGTGTCGATTGTTGTGCCATATAGCCCACGTGACGAAACTAGAGTAGATGAATTGCTCACAACGTAGTACGACACTAAAAAGCACTGAATGAGGTAAACGAATGGTTTAGAGTTTACCTTTTGGTCAGAAAATGCTGTTACCTGGCGACTTAATGTGCACAGTTGTGCTACACAGAGCATTGAATAAATAAAATGCGACGACCCTCTGTGTTACAATCATTACGTGTCTTACTAATTGCTACTGGTGATGTGGTTGCAGGAGTAAATAAAAGTATGTTAGTCCTATTTTTGGCGGGTAGCAAATCGTTACTGTCCTCTACTGGCGTGGATTAATCGGCCCGGTTTAAATTCCGCCCACACGACTGGTCAATCTCGCGAATCGGCCCTGGCGTTAACACCCCAGGTCTTTCGTCGTTCGTGACTCTACTGCACCCTAATACGTCGTGACGCTTGAGTCGACGCCCGGCGGTAACACCCCGGTCCGTCGTCCTCACCCGTCCCTCGACGTCTATCTCTCCCGTTCAACTCCCCGCATTGCTCCTGTTTGGTGCCAAAACCCCCGCCACTTGTCGTGCAGGCTTTGTTTCCCTTGGGCCGATCAGGAGCCAGCTTTTCAAAACAGCCCGCCCCTCGAGGACAGTAAATTCTCTAAGAGTGGTTGGTACAAGTGGGGTGGGGGTGAGGAGCCAGGCTGCCACTCAGAAGTTGCACCTGCTGCCTCTACAGAGACGGAACATACACATTTTAGTTTTATTTACATATAAACAGTAACATTGACTGTTGCTTTCTCATTACAGTTCCATCAGCTTCGTGACATGATTCCGAGGAGAATGAAGTTGGTTAGAACGTAACATTCCTTTCTACAGCATTGCCAGTGGTCTGCCGAAATCCGAGAACGTCTTTTTATCTTATTCTGTGAAGATTAACACCACACAAACGGCGGTTTAAAGTGAATTACAGGCAACAGATGTCTGTAATTTATACATATGTTCGTTTTACCGGTTATCATTATTAATAACGTCTCGCCATTTCATTTTGTATCACTATTCAGTTGTTAATAGGTTAATCTGTGACAATTTACATTGTACACATGGCCTAAATGCCAGTAAAACACAGTTGTAAAACACAGCACCCGTGTGGTAGACAACCTGCATTGCTTACGTTACACAGGTTGCATAGCACCAGGTGTTAAAACGTTAACTTAGGAAAATAATTCACTACGAATTTGACCGAGAACGAGAGGTCGAAGAGTATCAAACCAAGGAAACCTTTTTTGTTCCTCGGGTGGTTTTCTTTATAAATCGCTAAAAAAATTGATTTAAATCCATTTCTACCACTTTTTGCCCAAATAAGAGGATTGTTATTTGATTCCGCTAGTGATTTAATACTGTTACTAGCATGATTCTACGAAATATGCACGGGCCCTTTTAACAACTTCGTTCATGTAAACTTCCCACGAAATAATTGTTCGTTAATGTTGCATTAATTTTTATTTACGTTCGCAAATACATTTTCAAAATTCATACTATCACCGCACCCCCTCCGCGACGATTCAGCCAGACCTGCGAACCCCCAGGGAGGGACTTCAGTGAAGAGAGCAATGCTATTTAAATTTTCCGCTGCACGCCATTTTGTGGATGACGTATTACGTCAGCTGAAGATAAAAGAGTAAAACTGAGTGCTCCCGAAATGGCAAGTTTTATGCAGTGAATGCTTCTAAAATTGCCGCACTTTTGTTAACTTCCGCAATGTTAGGGACAATTCGCCACGAAGAATTCCGTCGCTGTGGTTCGACAAGTCCTGGGAAGGGAGTAATTTTCGCGTGTAAATAATCGTATCGTGTGACGATGTGCCAGAGATGGCGATGACACCTTTAGTTAAGTTTTGTGTTACGCTATTACACTATTATTTTTGTTCCTATGAATGAATCTATACCCAGATGTGTCTTGCTAGTAGAATACAAGAAACTTTTTCTACAATTTCACAGATATGCTTGTCTTTTTACTTGGTAAATATTTCAGTGGAATTTTGCAGTGTAGGTTGATCGTTTATTTATGGCCATTAAAATCAGCGGAATAATTTTGTGATTCCTTGCTCCAATTACTATTTCTTGGGGGTGGGGCAGGGGGGATTGTACATTTTAATGTACTAGGAATTATTTGATTTCCCATTGCGAGGAGTTTGCTTGAAAAACAAATTTATTTATTTAAAATGTATTGATTTTGCGCGCTGTTCTAGTTTTTTTTAAATATATATATATTTAGATTAATTAAATTTTTATGTAGGTGCATCATTTTTAATTTATTTCTTAAATATAGTTTTAAATATTGTGGGACAGAAGACCCTCAAGGTAAAAATATTTTAAGTTAGTCTGGGTATGTTGGCACCATTGTAATTTTATGCTGTTTATTATTTTATAATTTTGATTCAGTATGTATCCATGTTGGCGTTATGTTTATAATATTCTGTTTCAGCCAGTTGACAAAAATAATTTAATTGTAGTATCACCTTGTGTGTAAGTATGTATCAGTGTTATTCTTTGATGTTTATATTCAATATACTTTTCTTAATTTTGGGCTAGAGCGTACAAACGAAACATGATGTTAGTCATAATTATATTTACTGATCTGAAATTGGGCCATCGTAATTTGAGTAATTCATTTTCCCAGTTATGTCTTGAAAAGTTGTGGAACCAGTGGTGATAATCATGGTTGGGCACAGTAAGCATGACATGCTCAACAGAAGAATACGCACGAACAATTGACGAAGAAAACATATAGTTGTAAAATACCTGGACATCTTAATATGGTGAAAATTGTTGAATCATTGTTTAACCTGTGCAGGGAAGGGAAGAATCCTTGAAAATAAATTTAAAATTTGGACAAATCTCTTTGTGAATATAAAAAAATAATTTCCCTACTCCAAAGCACATAGTAAAAGACATTTTTATGGTGGTAAGCCTATTCGTCCTGAATTTTCTAATCAACAAAACATAATAGCAATTAAAAAAATATTCAAGAACAGAGAAATTTAATTGGAATGTCTAATTACTGATGAAAATATTACCAAAAGGGTTTAAACTGAAAAAGCAACAAACATACAGAAAAATAATGGCTAAAAGGACTAAACTCACTAGGCTAAACATGATGACTTTTCGCTGGGCTTCTGAGCCGGCATACATGATGACATTTCAATGGTGTGTACAAGAAATTTGACAAATACCTGTTTCTTCTTCAAAATCTTCACAAAAATCATTTACAGTTTAAAATTTTTCTATGTATTCAACATTTCTGTACATCGAAGGTGTCAAGTTTCTTGTACCTTTCACGCCAACCTCTAAGTTTACGAAAATCTGTAAACTGTGTCGTAAGGTGGTTGCTGAAATCGGCAACCTGCCCTTACCTGAAGAGATCCAAGAAGATCGAAACACGGGTACGTCATTCTTATCCTTGGACGGCCTTACGGTTAGGATAAGAATTGGGATTTAACCAATTGCTATATTCCCACCGTAGCGGGTGGTGTTTCGAGCGGAGCTCACTACGTCCTAAAGATATACCCATGAACATGAAATTACCAGCTGTTTGGTCTCCGACCGATTCTCACCTCTAACGGGGGTGGTTTCCGAGTTGTTGAGTCCCAAACGGTCAGGATATCAGTATATTGCTGGTCTTCCTGTACCGTTATGCTTTGTCATGTTCGTTTCCACTTCAGAGATGGTTCTGCATCTCATAGTCTCATCAGGTGTGCAATTTAGCACACTACGATGTGTGACTGATCTCTGAATAACAGAGGTACACTGTTTCTTGTTAAACTGTGTTTCTTGGTGGTATGTGATCGAAGGTGTCAAGTTTCTTGTACCTTTCACGCCAACCTCAGTTTAACAACCACAGTTTAACAAGAAACAGTGTACCTGTGTTATTCAGAGATCAGTCACACATCGTAGTGTGCTAAATTGCACACCTGATGAGACTATGTGATGCAGAACCATCTCTGAAGTCGAAACGAAGACAAAGCATAACGGTACAGGAAGACCAGCAATATACTGATACCCTGACCGTTTGGGACTCAACATCTCGGAAACCACCCCCGTTAGAGGTGAGAATCGGTCGGAGACCAAACAGCTGGTAATTTCATGTTCATGGGTATATCTTTAGGACGTAGTGAGCTCCGCTCGATACACCACCCGCTACGGTGGGAATATAGCAATTGGTTAAATCCCAATTCTTATCCTAGCCGTAAGGCCATCCAAGGATAAGAATGACATACCTGTGTTTTGATCTTCTTGGATCTCTTCAGGTAAGGGCAGGTTGCAGATTTCAGCAACCACCTTACGACACAGTTTACAGATTGTCGTAAACTTAGAGGTTGGCGTGAAAGGTACAAGAAACTTGACACATTCGATCACATACCGCCAAGAAACACAGTTTAATTTCTGTACATGCTCTCTTTATAATAAAAATACTTCAAATATTCATATTCTCCTTCCATTACATAGACCAGCACATTCATCTGTTATTTTATAAACAGTATAAGATAAAACAAAACACTGCAAAGATATTAATACACAAATTGTACGTATAATCATTCTGTGATAAATCCATCACAGAAATGTCCCCTCAAGGATGAACCAATTTAATCATTGTTTAAATTTGTGCATCATTACAAAAAGAAACATAAGCAAAAACTGGTTAAAATATACAACAATAAATCATATGGGATACACAAACAATGAACAAACAATGTTTTAAACACAAAAAATATACATCACATGATGATCTATATTTGATCATAATTCCTGTACGAGTTCTGTTTATCTTTAAACACGTAAAATGTCAGTTATGTATGAATACACACAGTCCAACAGTAAAACATTAAAAACATTGATTCAAATAAAGTTCATAATTATCTTCAAATGATGCAGAAGATATCAAGTTTCTTTCCTGATCAAAATATATTCTTGTTTCTCAGAGCGAACGTGAACTACACCTCTGAATGGAAATAGAGCATCCTTCTACTTGTTGATTCGATCAGAGTCTTCTCAAAAGTTTACAGTCACAATTTTTTTCACTGAGTTTTATACAGTTAATAATGCACTCAACTTATTCTTCAGTTCATTCACTTTGAAATGTAGGTAGTTTAGTTTGTCTTTCGTAACTATTAAACCATGGCAAAATCGCTTCTCTGGAGACTTGTAACCGATTTTCGTAGAAATATTTATCTGAGTAATGTGGCATTAGACTTTCAAGTCTTAGTTTAAATGTAAGTTGATACAAGACTGCATCCTAATGTCGTCATTTAAAATTGCAATCACTTCAATAGGTGAACACAACTATTGCTTAATATCATAATTAGAAAATATCCATCTGAAGAACTTGCTTCATTTCTGATATTCACAACATAAGTCATTTTGTTTAGAAGAACAGAAAATATTTTAATGTACTTCATTAAACAATAGTAAACCAATAATATGATGACTATTTCTCAAAAGAAAATAGATCCACATAGTTCCACAAAACAATACTCGACAAACCAATATACAAGAAGTAAGGATTAAATAATAATTCGGAAGACCCTACATCATTCTAGTAAATATGTAGGTAAGAATACAATGATGATGATAACCAACAGCTAAGAGGAATGAGACAGAGGAATAAAGCTAATTGCGTGTAGTTTGCTCCTCTCTTCATCTGTCTTCTTCAACTCTGCCGTCTTCATCTTCTTTCTTGACTCTCGAAATTTATTTCACATAAATAAAATGCTTAAACTCAGGACTTCCAAGGGAATGCTAAATTATAAAATATATGTAGAATTCAAATTTCATGTACAAGTATATAGTTAACAAGTTACGAAATTAGCAGGTTTCAAGATGTAGCAAATTATTGTTTCCCAGTGAACATTTAGCATCTTTCTCAAGCATATTGCATTGTCTTCCAAGGTATTTCATCATAAATTACAAATATAAATTGTCCCCTCAAACTGGACTTGAGTGAAGGCTAATTTGATTTTTTTGGTTTTGAAGTCTTGACTGTAGACCATAACATTTTGTCTCCAAGCAATATTATCTACGGCAGTATCAATGACAAAACATATAATGTTTCATAACAGAACAACAACATACATTACACATTTGAAAACATATTAAAAACCCTTAAATAAACATGTCAAATATTGGCCGTTGATAACATTAATTGCAGTTACATCGCTGGTGTGCAAATTATACAGTCTGTTCAACTTCAAAATTGAGATTTATACAGTTAATAAATAGTTCATCTTCACTTTCTTTGTGTCAGGAAAATTGGTACGTATATTATGCATCGTGCTGACGATATGCTCTGAGCTGGGTTATGTTGAATCTCCCTGCAGGTATACCTTTCATATCTTCTAACTCATAGTAATTTTCTTTGATAATTGCCATTACACGATAAGGGCCATCAAACATTAGAAATAATTTTTTGTCACTTTGTCCCAAAAATAACTTATACTTAGTGTTTTTTTTTTCAAAACCAAATCGTTCACATTGAAATGATGTATTTTAGACAATTTTTGTCTTTTTATCCGGGTCTCAGCTGCTCGAAATAGTCTTGATTTTATCAGTTTCTTGATCTCTGTTTTCAAATGCTCTTGATCCATGTCTTCTGTTGGCATTTCTGCAATCGTTTGAGGCCAGACAATACTTATTGGTTCTGAGCATCGCTGTTTGAGTCTTCATAAGGTGTAAAACCAGTAGTTAAATGCAGAGTATGGTTGATGAGCAATTGTACCAGTGGAATTTTGTCTCGCCAATTCTTCTGGCAATTATGACAATAAATACGCAATGTAGTACTCAAAGTTTTCATGGTGCGTTCAACTGGGTTGGATTGGGGATGTCGTACAGAAATAGTGGTAGGAACATTGCCCAACTTTGTCAGACCTTGTTGCGAAGTAGTACTTGTGAACTGTGTGCCATTATCAGACAATATATATCTAGGTTTTCCAATTTCCTGAATAAAACATTTCAATTTTTCCAATAGAACATTGGCATTAGCATGCTTTATTGAATATAATTTGGTGTACTTCGAAAATGAATTAAGCATCACTAAAACATAACACACACCTGATTTGGATCTTGGTAGTGGTCCAAACAAGTCTACATATACTAATTGTAAAGGTTCATTAGGCAAATTTGATTGATATGGTCCTTGTAAATTCTCTCTAGGATATTTACTCTTTTGACATAAGTCACAACAGGAGACAACAAATTTGATATCTGACTGCATAGATGGCCAAAACATTTCTCTCTCGGCAGTTTCATACAGTTTTGTAGAGCCAATGTGTCCTAAAATGCAATGCATTTCTTTCACTACTGGAATAACAATTCAGGTTTCCAGTACTTATCAAATGGTGTTTTCAACTGATTATGATGAAATATAACATTTTCTGGAGACAAACAGTAAATCCTATGAATTTTTTCTTGATCAGACAATGACAATAATTTTGCTTTAACTTTATTACAAAATATATCCTGGCTTTGCTTAAAAGATAATTCTCTTAATAAATTTTCTAATTTAGGGCTTGATTTCAATGTACATGAATGGATGTGGGCAACAACAAATTCACGAATATCTTTTTTAGGTTGCAGCTGTTCAGGTGTTCCATCAGGTATTCTACTTAAATAATTAGCACATTAATATTCTGATCCCTTAATATACTGTACTTCAATATCATATTCCTGAAGCAACAGACACCACCTAGTTAGGTGATCTCCAAATGTCTTTCCTACTTTAAGATATGTTAATGCCTGGTGATCAGTTTTTAAAATAATTTTTTTCACGTAAAAGATATCTCGGAATATTTGCGATGACCAGATTATTGCTAGCGCTTCTCGTTCAGTAACTGTATAATTTTTCTCAGCTGAGTTTAAAGTACGACTAGCCATAGCAACAACTTTTTCAACCCCATCTTCATCAATTTGGGCTAACTTTGTACCAAGGGTATGGGCCGAAGCATCTGTGTATAGTTAAAATTGTCTTCCCATCACTGGATGATAAATAACGTGCTCGTCTAGAAGTATCGGCTTGAGTTCTTCAAAAGATTTCTGATGTGCATCTTCCCATGTCCAAATTTGACATTTTTTTTAGAAGAGTGAACAATGGAACTGCAACACTGGATATTTTATCAGAATAACTGCGATAGAAGCCTACAACACCCAGAAAGGCTCGTAATTGCTTTACATTACGAGGTACAGGAAAGTGAGTAATAGCTTGAAGTTTTTCAGGAGATGTTCGAATACCATCAGGGGCAAGATTGTTGCCCAAAAATGGTACTTCTTCCCTGCAGAAAAAATATTTTTTTTTATCTTTACAGTCATGCCAGCATTTCTTAACTTAGTGAGGACCAGATTCATGTGCTCTAGGTGTTCTTCAAAAGACCTTGATGCAATAAATATGTCATCGACATATGCTCGGGCAAATAGTTGGCACTCACTTCCTAAAGTGAAGTCCATACAGCGAGTGAACTCTGCCACCGCATTGCACAAACCAAATGGCATAACATTGAAAACATATTGATGGTTCTTGAACAAGAATGCAGTATATTGTTGTGAATCGGAATTCAGTGGTAACTGCCAATATGCACAGGTGATGTCCAATGTTGTCAAAAATCTGAAACCTTGACAAAGTCTTAAAATTTCCTTGGTTTGTATTGGACTTTCACGGTCTTTGATTGTAATTTTGTTCAGCGCTCGAGCATCTAAAGATAACCTCACAGCTCTATCTGTCTTTTTGACACAAGCAATATGACTGGCATAAGGACTAGTTTCACTTTTTATTACTTGCCAATCCAACATAAGTTTTAAGTAAGCTTCGGCTTCTAATAAATATCGTGCAGGAATGGGATAAGATTTCCGATTAAATGGTTCTTCTTTTAAAACATCTATTTAAGCTTCATACAATTTGTTTCTGCCTGGAACCTCAGAAAAACATTCACAATGTTTAACCAGCAAATAGTACAACTGAGCCTTTTGAGAATTTGAAATTATAGATACAGCAGCAACTGCTTGGTTTATTTCTTCATGAAGTGCAGAATCCGCAGTGTTAGGAATTTGTTTGCTTAGTTGGCAAATATTAAAATCTCTTTTCAACACATTTTACAAAATTGTCACTGGTCTGCCATTTTCTGGAATGTTCACATTACTAATATCTTCTGGTACTGAAACAAACCATCCACCAAAATTGAGAATAACATGGTACTTGCTCATAAAATCAGTACCGAGAATTAGAAGTTTAGCTTGTAACTTAAGCTAATTTTGGATTTCCTAATCCTTCAATATTTATTATGGCTTGCCTGTTGACCGTGGGGCTTGCTCGAGATGTAACACGAATTATTTTCAATCTGGGCACTGGAAGAATAGGTACTTTAATACCTCGACTTTCAATTTCTCGAGTGAGAGCTTCACTCATACAGCTAATTTCAGTTCCACTGTCTAGAAGAGTACTGACGTATATACTTGTAATTTAATTTCTGGACACAAAGAAGTATTTGCATTTGTTAACTCATCTACATTTTCCTGTAAAAGGAATTCTCTTTCTGATTCATATAATGTGATGTTGTTTACTGGCTTGTTTATATTATATTTATCGCTTGTTTCAATATTTGAAATTTCCTCATTACTATTGTTTATGTAACTCATTTTGTAACAGTTATTTTCAATGGTTCCCTTCTTTACCTGATTGTGGGTTAGCAATCGGGAACTCAATTCACTAACCCCTTTTAGTTTAGCGTTTTCTTTCCTCTTTATCGACATTCATTTGCGAAATGGCCATGATTGGGCAGAAAGATGTTTGCATGAGGATTTAAGGAGTCTTGGTTTGGATATGAGTCATTTTAGACACCTTGACTGGCTATGCTGGCATTCACTTGATTCAGTGTATATCTTGCATTAATAAAAGCTGCTGGTAGTTGTGGTGGTGGTTGAGACAAATTTGGGTAGGCACCTGGTACTGGAACATAGTGTACTACTGTATTATTTGAACTGTTGGGATTATTCACAGGATTTACAGTATCATTGAAGATGCAATCGCCAGAGTAATCATTTCTCTTTGGTGAATATTGCTTAGAATTGTTACCATTTTATAGCCCTTACTGCTTCTGTTATAATTGGGGTTAAAGCGGTGCATATTACGTCGGTTGTAATTCGACCTTCGTTCAGTATTCATGTTTAGGATGTTCAGATTTTTTCTTGGCCATTTTCAAACTGGATGTGTGCTGTATTTACATTTGTGTGATGAACCAAGTTTCCAGCCCGTCGATCTCGTGCGGTCATTTCATTATTCTGAACATACAATGACTGATCTTGGTTCCGGGATTTCTTTTCCAAATTCCTGTGATGAGAAAAATTTTCACGTTCCAACTGATCAATTCGTAAAAGTTGCTGCCTAAACTCTGCTAAATTTGCGAATGGTCAATCTGACCAATTAATTTGGTATGTAAGGGGTAGTTGTGGGATTATGAGCTCAGCAAACTCGGAGTCATTCATAGGAGCAGTTAGATGTCTTGGTGCGTTCGAACATCATACTAAAGTGTTCTTCAAATGAACGACCCTTCCTCGGATCTAATACTTCAGAATGCAATCGAGCTGGTAGATTGCCCTGTACCTTAACATTCCAAAACTGGGATAAGAATAATACTGTAAATTGATTATATGTGCTTACAGTTTCTCTATTTACTTCCCACCAAAAATATGCATTTGATTTCAAACTGATGTTCAAACAGCGCAAAAGATCATTATCGCTTAATCCAAACAATTTAGCGCACTCAGAAAGCTTATTTAAGAAAAGTACTGGGTTTTCCATACTTCTGCCATAAAATACTGGCATTCCCTCTGCCCATTGTTTTGCTGGATCGTGCAGCAAAGTAGCTTGGTTAATACTAGAAGGTGACTGTACGTGATTGAATGGTACACTTGTCATTGTAGTCTGGCTTGTGTTAGCGTTGTCATTGTTTGCAATGGTATCAGCAACATGCACATCATTAATTTCTTGGTGTATTGGACACACTCAAAGGAACATTAACTTGATCACCAATATTGCCAATTAAGGTATCTACTCTCTGACTAACATTTGAAATTTGTTTGTTCAAAGTACGTATAGTTTTGTCAATTTTTTCTGTATTTCTGTGTGTAGCAGCTCCGGTTTGCTTTAACCTGTTCTCTAAGTGCTGTTCAAAACTACTCAATTGCTGTTCTACATCATCTAATACTTCTGTATTATTTGTTTTACTAACAGATGATCTGTACTTTTCGCATTTAGTTACACGAGATCTAAGAAAGGAAATTTGAGATTCCGTATCTACAGCTTGACATTATATTTCCTGCCTCGATTGTTGTATATTTGCTTCTGCATGTTTTTCAACAACCTGAATATGGTTATTCACTATATCAAACCTTTCTGTGCTAGTACTCTTAATTTCCATTAATTGAGTGTCTATAGTGATTTCGAGACTGCTGAATTGTGCCTTTAGGATAACTATTTCATGAGCCTGAACATTATTTTTAATTTTAGATGTAGCTACCTCGTTTTGCAATATAGCTAACGAATCTGTTAACTGGTCAACACGTTCACTTTGACTTTGAACACTATTCTGTAAAGCATTAATCGCAGTCTTAACTTGTAACAGTTCAGTTTGTAAGTAGGTTTTGACTTTAGCAGTAAAATTTTCTAAATCATTCTTTGCCTGGGTTACCTCTGCTTTCAGTTCATTTTTACATGGGTTACCTCTGCTTTCAGTTCATTTTTACATGGGTTACCTCTGCTTTCAATTCAGTTTTTACATGGGTTACCTCTGCTTTCAATTCAGTTTTTACCTGTGTTACCTCTGCTTTTACTTGTGTTACCTCGTGACTAATTTTGTTTGTGTTTTCCTTAATTTCGCGTGTTAAATTTGTTTGCATTTGCTGAACCATAAAAGCAAGCTGTTCAAATATAGCATTTGAATCCATATTTGTAGTTTTAACAACATTCTCTTTGGAAACTGAGTTAACTCCTAATTCTGCCGGCTGCAGTGGGTTGTAATAACACTGAGTTTACTCCTGAAGTATCGTCCTCACTGTTACTATCATTTACATAACTATCTATGTGTTTTCCTGCCTCCATGTCGTCCATTTTGTGCTGTTCTGATATATTTTTGAATCGTAGGGAGCTACGCTAATGAATTAATGAAACTAAGAAACACAAAAAATATATATCAGCCGGAATAAAGGCCACCAAAACGGGCGCCACGTTTTATGTGCAGGGAAGGGAAGAATCCTTGAATATACGTTTAAAATTTGGACAAATCTCTTTGTGAATATAAAAAAATAATTTCCCTACTCCAACGCACATAGTTTAAGAAATTTTTATGGTGGTAAGCCTATTCATGCTGAATTTTCCAATCAACAAAACATAATAGCAATTCAAAAATATTCAAGAACAGAGAAATTTCATTGGAATGTCTAATTACTGATGAAAATATTACCAAAAGGATTTATAAACTGAAAAAGCAACAAACGTACAGAAAAATAATGGCTATAATGACTAAACTCAATAGGCTAAACATGATGACTTTTCACTGGGCTACTGGGCCGGCATACATGATGAGATTTCAATAGTGTGTACAAGAAATTTGACAAATACCCGTTTTTTCTTCAAAACCTTTACAAAAATAATTTATAATTTAAAATTTAGCCATGTATTCAACTTTTCTGTACATGCATTCTTTATAATAAATATATTTCAAATATTCATATTATCCTTCCTTTATATATACCAACAAATTCATCTGTTATTTTATAAACAGTCCAAGAAATAACAAAACAATGCAAATATATTAATACATACATTTTACATATAATCATTCTGTGATAAATTCATCACAAACCCAATTTTTGCTAAATTCTTACTATTCAAATAAATGACTTAAAAATTTTCAGACGCGTAATTAATGGGAATGTGTTTCAGAGAGCGCCATCATCAAACTTATTTCTGCTATCATCAGCCTGTTCTCTTCAGGCAAGGACCCAGCAGTGGAGAATACGCCACCCAAAGAGGGCAACCCAACCACGCCGGCTCCAGAAGATCTGCTCTAAATTTAGTCGTCTTATTTTGTAGTCACAGTGAACAAACATATACAATATAATAACTTACTGAACTATCGCTTTAATACTTTGAAGGCTATGGCCAAGTGCTGCTTGGATAACGTTGACATAAATAACGTATGCACCCATGAAGGACTGGCATTATTATATAGTTTAATTTTCTCTCTTGTAACCACAAGTATCGTCATCAGCAGAGTAATCAAACATATTTTTAATAACCAATAAGCAGGAACTTCAAATTTTCGCTAAGAAATTGTTGCATCAACTTATTTGATAATGTCATTTTGCAGCTCTGCTTCATGTTAAAGTGATTTGAGATTTTAACTCATACACGTATTGGGAGTCTACTCGTTAGTTACAGATGTGTAATGTGGCAATAACCTTACGATTACTGGCAACGTCAAGTTAGTGATGCATATACACAAACACACGCGGCAAACAACAGTACAGCAAATATACAGAAGACACTAACAAGGAGGTACACAAATATTTTCAGCTAGATACAGGGTTTATACTATACAGTGATTTGTCCCTTACTACAATTTTGCATGAATTCAGACTCTTTGATTGGCAGACACCAAACTAGGCACTTTATTGTTTCGAAGCCGATAGAAGTCATGCCACAAAATACATCCTTCTTTTGGAAGTCTTGTTAAAGGGGAGCGGCGTGGTTCGTAGCGGTGATATCCCGATGTTGTGTGTGACAATACAAGATCTGTGAGTGATAATATCTTATATAGTAGTAGTGGTGTCCTTACAATATGGTCACACTGGGCAAATTTAACTTGGATTGACATACACAAAACATGTGCTGTTCTCCCGCTAAGTGTGCCGCACTTCCCAAGCCAATGTGCGGTGTGCCGGGTTTCAGCTGTTTCAAGTTTGCGGTATCTGTTTGGTAATAACATTCAAGGAAACTTCGTCGTATATGTTCATGTCACTGATAATTATGAACATCGTTGTGCATTATCATAAAGGAACGTATAGGCGCGTACTAAAGGAATATTAACTTCACACAGGTGCAGTGGATTGTCCAGAAGCTAGAGTAAAGTGTGATATGTTCACATGAGTTGTCCTTAATGCCCTCCACTTCCAGGAGCCGTGAAAGTATAATACACTAGTTCAGGCGGCTACCTCAGCGTTCATGTAACATTTTCAGACTAGTTTTCGAAAGAAAATTTGTTTTCATTTGCCCAGCTCTTGCAGTTATCATACAGTATCTCACACAATTCCATCAACCACCAAATGTTCTAAAGATCTTTGGATTTCGTGACAGTATATTTGCGCTAACTTTGTTAAATACCTTGCGCACATATCTTCAGCATTACATCATAGTTATTGACAGTGTGTATTTTTGTAGAGATGTCTCCCATTTGACTGTGTATGTGACAGTAAGATACTACGACATTACACGCCATTTGCAAGTACAACATTAAGTCATTGAGACTAAAAAACATCTTACACTGGCTATGAAACACAGTTGAGAGAAGTGCTCGTGAGATTAAGATAGGTTGATTAAACAATTGTTTGGCCATGTCAAGGGCCCCTTACCATCACAAAAATAGTAACTAGTTATTAATTTACGTATATGACAGGGTACTCCTACCAATAGAAAAAAATAGCATTGCCCTAAGAAAGTCCAATGCTTGTAGTGACACTGTCTTCTGGCTTTCGTTACAGAGAGTCAAACATAAACATAAATAGCTTAGGCAAAAGGCACAATGAGGCTCGAACCTCTTCACAATTATTATAACTATTTAATCATTTAACTCCTTCTATACTAATGTATACGAAGCAGTGCAGCTCAGTTACTGCATATTCATAGTGCCTACTACGAACGCCTTGAAGCCACAATTTAGGTAGACCTACAGTAAATATAAGGTTAAAGATTTCACAGTTATCTACATAGTAAATAAGAATGCAGTGGAGTGAGTAACATAATATGATGTTCTCTAAACATAAGCTGACAACAGAGCAGAAAGTTATTCGCCAGTCAGAATGCACAGACGAACATGACAAAATTAAGAACCAACAATTACTCTTCAAAAGCACGGTGGCCTTGAGCTGTCAATAACCAAGTATGCCTTAAATTTAAGGTGTGACCATGCCCTCTAGCTTTTGTAGGCTATCCGTAAATATATATGGTTTATAAAATCGGCTGATGAACACGCTTGTCTCTGGACAGAACCACGCAGTAAAAATGTATTCTTTATAGCATAGAAAAATTACTTTACGGTTGTCCAATTTATCTTTTTTTTTTTAAAGAAATCTTGGTTTCCGGCAAAAAATAAGCAACTTAATTTTTGACGCTACAGAAATTTTCTGGCAGTATTAACTTACTAGCATAAAACAAAGTATTTATAAAAAAACGTTGTGTCAAAATAATACAACTAGCTTTAACACTTAGATAAAAGCTAAACTATTTTAACTACAGAGACAATTTGTTGTTACCATCGCAGTATATATTCACCAAATCTTACATTTTTTATAAAGGTGTTTTTCAGTGGTTCATGTTAAAACAAAAAAAATTATGACGCAAATTAATATGAAATTCGACAAAATTGTAGAGCAGTTCATTCTGCCGTAATTAGGCACAAACTCCAGCACCCCTAACTTTTTCTGGTACGTCTTCCTCCTTCTACTTTTGCGACACGGTGTTTGGTATATCACTTTACACACATAGAAGTAAATATATATACGAATAAATTGTACACTCGTATTAAGTATGTGCTGTAAAATATGTACAACTACTTTATTGGAGATAATATGAAATAATATTGCACTGTCAAGCTATTCCCATGTTTGTATCTAGAATATTTTCCCTCTAATAATATTGTCAATTTTAAAGTATCACAAGTGTTCACGTAACTAATAAATAGCCACATAGAAATTAAGCATCAGATATCAATTTCTGTATTTTGTTTATTTTAAAATACATTATTGGTTTATCAAGCAAACTTTATTTGTCTAGCGACTAAACTCCTCGCATAAACAGCGTTTCCTTGTTACATAAGCAGTCTGGCTTATATTGTAAATGAGACTGTGTGTTCCCTAGTTATAGACGCAACCTGGCTTGGTTCGAAAATGTGACTGTACGTTTGCTAGTTACACACGCAACGTAGCTTGGTTTGTAAATGTGACTGTGTGTTCCATAGTTGCATACGCAACCTGGCTTGGTTTGTAAACGTTACTGTGTGTCCCCTAATTAAATACGAAACCTGGCTTGGTTTGTAAATGTGGACATATTTTTCTTATATGCATACATAAACAGGCTTGGTTTGTAAATGTGACTGTGTGGTCGCTAGTTACATACGCAACCTGGCTTAGTTTATGAATATGACTGTGTATTCCCTAGTTACATACGCAACCTGGTAAAGTTAGTAAATGTGGCTGTGCGTATCCTAGATATATACACAACCTGGCTTAGTTTATAAATGTGAATGTGTATTATTCCCTTGTTATATATGCAATCTGGTTTAGTTTATAAATGTAATTGTATGTTTGCTAGTTACGTGCGCAACGTAGCTTAGTTTGATAATGCGACTGTACGTTTCCTAGTTACATGAGGAACCTGCCTTATTCTTTAAATATGACTGTGTGCTTCCTAGTTACATGAGTAAACTGGCTTAGTCTGTAAATGTGACTGTGTGCTTCCTAGTTACATACACAACCTGGGTTAGTTTGTAAATATTACTGTGTGTTTCTTAGTTACGTACGCAACCTGGATTAGTTTGTAAATGCGACTGCGTCTTACCAAGTTACATACGCAACCTTGCTTTTTTTTTGCAAGTGTGACTGTTGTACTGTTTGGTGTAATTCCCCCAAACTTTACCAACCAACCTAGAAGGTCGAGGAAGGTTAAACCTATAAGGAATACTGATCAAGACAGATCCTAGGCCACAGACGACTAAGATTCCTAGGCCAGTCAAGCAAAGAAAGGGGAAAACAGCACAAACGTGCACACCAGTTGTTGACCGGTGTTCCTTATAAGAGGTCATAGAAAGTGCCGAGCTTCAATTCCCCAACATTTCACAAATAAAAAAAAATACGGACCATATAAAAAAAATTTACTTCAGGAGCATAAGAACCTTCGAATATTCATTTTTACGAAAAGAGTTAGGTCAAGTAAAAAAATTAATAAGAATTGATAAAAGTGTTATTTTACCTTGATTAGAACAATAATAAAATCTTTGCACAATGAGTACTTGGTGTACGTAATCAGGTGTACGTAATCAATACATTAACAATTAATAATAGCACGTATGGCTCAAGAATATCATAATATAATATTTAAATAAGGATATCCCCAATTATTACTAATGGACTTACATATATATTTTCCGTTTAACAAATTTTAAATTTTCGTGGTCTAATTAATTTTGCAGAGATTGTGATCGAATCAGTATTACAAGTCAACCCGGGTTGGCTTCCTGACGGCGTCGGTCCCCGGATTTTCGAATGTGGGAATCGTGCCGGACGATGGTGGCTAGTTTTCTCGGGGATCTACCGCCCATTCATTCCGGAGCTGCTCCATACTCACATCATGTAACCCCCACCAGCGGCTCGACTCAGAAAATGTAAAGGTGAAGGTGAGACAATATTACGGCCCTTTACAAACGAGAATTTAAAGCTGATTAGGGTAAAGTGAAGTGAAGGGCCAGCACAAGACCGCTGACCGAGCTTATCGGACTACGATACGGAGGCCGGCTTAGTTGTTACTAAGCTGACGTCCATCTGTTTTTATTTTTTCCTTCATTTTAAAAATAATGTGTTTGGTACAAATGGCAAGGCTTACATACTGCCACTGCACCAAAGTTTTCTTCTTAAAGGTTTTTAACACGAAGTTAGTTGTAAGTTGATGGTTGTAGGATACACTTTAAGCATATGTAATGTGACGATTTTTGTAACCGTTATAGATGCACACAAATGAACACTCAACCGAACCTGGGAATTGAACCCAGTACCTCTCGTACCACAAGCCGGTGCTTATCCAAACTACGCTACGGAGGTCAGACCAAGAAAAACTAAATTTAAAAATTTCGCAATGTGACTGTATTGTCCAACATTATCCAACCAATATAGACAAACACAAACTCCAAATTTGCTAGTGATGTTTTACACCTGTTAGTTCGGTGGGCCTATGTCATTAAGTAATAATTGTGATTTGACAGAATTAATTCGAAATCTCTCTGTATAGTGTCAATGGTACATTCTTTATAGTGTCATGTACTAGAACTGCTTTCATAACATTAATAACATAGGTTTGAAATTTCTGGGTCTGAAGTGGTGTTGGTACGACCAACGGTGGTACGCTTTTGTTTGCTGCTGATTATTTAAACGATGGAGAAAAATCTTGAAGAAATGTGTGTCACAAATTTCGTAACTAAACACTACCATTAAATTCAAACATTGTTTTAAAGTTGAAATTCATGCGCAATCAGTATACTCCTCATTAAAAAATTTCTCTTAACATTTTCATTTTCGAACTTTTATATATAATTTACAATGTTATTTTAAATTTTAAAAATTTTACTGAAGATTTTGTACAGTTGTAGAAGAAAACATTCAGCCTTCTTTTTAATACCTGCTTTGGTGGAACACAATAACTTACACTTTTCTGCAACTGGTACATAATTTTGCCTGTAACTTGTTTTTTGTACCATCATGGAATAGTTACTGAAGTTATAGCAGTATGAATTGCTATCAACACTAGTGTATTCATCTAAGACAACGCATTGTTTCAAACCAATGCGTCACACAAAGAAAGTACTGTGTGACGAGACGTACCTACAGCGTGATGTGGATTTCTGAGCTACATAAAGTAGGAAGAGAGAAATACTATAAATAGTCTTCAGATTCGATTGAAATGATAGTTTATTTGCAATCTCGTACTACTGCACAGCCACTTTGATGGAATGGGACAACCTAAATATTTATCACCTAACGAATAATATATGCATAAAACTCTCCCATTAAATAACAGAGTATGCCGCAGGCTTTCCACGCAGTTGTAAATAACATATTGACTTCTTTATGTCACAGCCGCGTTATGTCTTACTTCCATGACATATAACGTAGCACAGACAAAAAGTTAAGGTTTCGAAAAATTAGAGGTTTTTGGCTGCATATATGAAACTATAAGTGTACCACAATTCGGGTACGGGAACCTCCCAGTGTTCTTAAAGATTGGGATTAAACAATTATTGTGAACACAACTATATGAAATAACCGTATGTTACAGGTTTATCCCGACAGTTACACCTAGCTATTGTCAGCTACCTAACCTAAAGCAATGTTAGCTTCTCGTATCCTGCGGTATAATTAGTAATTACACCCAGTTCGCTATGATGGGAGGCGAGCGCACTAGCCTCTACATAACCGCGGCCGCTGTGAATATGAAGCAGCAACTATGTAAGGGAATCTGCTGATGTAATTAGTTTACCTTAACTTTATATTTCGAAAATATAAATTTTGTTTAATGAAATAATTGACTATTACCATTTTCATTAATAACATATAATTTTTTCGTCACAAATTAAACGTATTACATCTAAAATACATTCTAATAATTTTAAACACTGTGTAATAATTTTATTTCAATAAAGTTACGTTTAATTATTTACTCACATACTAATTTCAACCTTATATCTGACTTTACATTGTGTGAATCTGCTGCATTACGTAATGTTTTCACATTTACTGCATCGACGTTTGTTAATTTAAAATATTGAGTTTTACTAGTTAATTGGTAGTACTATAGGGTAATTTTTCCAATGGCAGGTGATCATTTATGTGACATATTAATATTTTTTTACCTAGTGCAAACTGGAGGCATATTTCCGAACCAAGCACAACTTTTGTGAAAGTGATTTTTTAACACAACGAAGCTGTACTCTCAGTGACGTGAAATGAGTTTTGAAATGTGACGACACTAATCACCTTTAAAGTTTACAAATTTCGTTCCACATCGACCATGACTTTTTCCACCAACAGTAAATTTTTAGTTCAAGGTAGAGTACAGCCAAATTTTCTTTAAATATTCAAAACTTTTAGACGGTATATATATATATATATATATATATATATATATATATATATATATATATATATATATATATAACACATAAAGCTGACATGGCTGTTGTTTATTTCGTTGAACCACTGTGTTAAAATTTTCGAATTGGCGATCATTTATAAATTATTAGCATATTATAACATATATTAGGAAATTATTTTCAGAATTTCACGAACTTCAGTACACATATGCTGCATGCAAATCTGACATGACTTTTGCATATTTCGTTCATCCATTTGTAATATTTTGAAAACGATGACTATGTTTTATGTATCTTTCTGACAGAAAGAAATATCATAAAATTGTTCCCTAAGTTTCTGAACTGGTAACTAGCATATTACTCATTAAGTTGACATATCTTTAGTATATGTCGTGTGCAATACGTCTAAACCATTACTTATTTATAGATAACGTAACCGACTTCAACTTTCAGGGTTAATTTGCACCCACTTTGAGGTAAATAGGCTTATCAGTTATGTACTTAAATATCTTTAATTTAGTGCTGGTTGCAGGCAAATTTTAATACATGTAATAATATGAATCCTTCTTGCTGCGAAAGACGTGAGCTTCGTTGCCGTTTTTCCGTAAAACGAAGAAAAAATACATGTCACCATTGTTGTGTACGCCGTCGTGGACCTGCAATGAGTTATAAAGGTATATCTAAACAACAGGGATGACCTTTCCTCACGCAGTTACAACACTAGATATACGTACTTGGGAAAACTTCGGCAGATTTTCGGAGTTTTCGTATTTTTATGGCAACTCGACTGACTCGAGTTTTGCAAATCTTCATAAACTTAAACATACAGTGACTGTGAAACACCACTCTGACCCTACGACAAGTGCAACAACTAAGTGATATATGTAAATCTTGTTTAATGATAAAATTAAACTTTGTAGGTGTAACCGCCTCATGAGTTTACATTTGTTCGAGTGGTTAAAACATTTTTGCGATCTCTAGTACTCTGATAGTATGCCTAATAAAATGTCGCTGTTAAAATACTGCATTCAGTGGCGCGGGAACGAATTGCAAAGGGTTCCATTGTACCTCCTAACTCCCAAAAAAAATTGTTGGTAGGGTACAACATATCAATTGCCCCCTCTCTACCCGTACTCAACTGTCTAAATATATCCTCCTGACTATGGTGGACATTTACAATCACCGCGGAGGAAAATGAGGAAGGACGGAGGTCATAACTTATATTCAGACCATCTTATGCATAAAGGGAGAACTGCTTTCAGTGACTTCAGAGAGTTTTATCATTGCACACGCATACGCAGTATTTAATAGAGAATGACGCAATGAACAGTAGACCGTCTGCTTCATGCAACGTCGAAAATATTCTTGACAACAAAAAGAGTAAATATAACTTAATATTCATTCTTGAGATACATAAAGGTTGTACGACAATATATCGCGATAGAATTGCAGAATGAAACCCTGGTTCAAATTATTTATCGCTGGTAATATGCACTGTGAGTGCCATTGGGAACACCGCGGCGAAGGCGCGCCCGGTGGCGAAGATAGGCACACTTCGACTTTGATCGACTCTCGATTACCTTAATCCCCTTTACCTTTTACCTTCACCTTCCCTCCCTTGCCCCTCCTCCTCCCCTCCCCCCACGCATGCGCGGTAGGCGTCTTGCTCAAGTGTCGGCGTGTGGTGTGCGGGCACTAGCCTTCTGTGAGGCAGGATCGAGGTCTGCTGTAGCCTTCTGTGAGGCAGGATCGAGGTCTGCTGTAGCCTTCTGTGAGGCAGGATCGAGGTCTGCTGTAGCCTTCTGTGAGGCAGGATCGAGGTCTGCTGTATGGGGGACAGCATTGGCGAACCAATGTAACTTTGCGAGCTACTAGTAAAACCTTTGGGGCTTAACCCCTTGCAGACGATGCAGGCGGCCGTCGGCTTGCTGGTTGTAGTGTAACTGGTTATTGACTTTCCTAAATTCCTGTTTCGGCACCGCCTTGTGAAAATTTGTTTTCGGCTTGTAATGTTTTATGCTCGAAGTGTTTAAAAATCGACAGATTAAGAATTCAGTATGTCTTGAATTTGGCAGACCGCTTCATGGTATTTGTTTGTATTAATGTTTGCGTCGTCAGCTGCTGAAAGTGGCTTTATTGGAGGTGAAAAGAGTAAAAAGTACTAGAGGAGCCCGCGGACGTGGATTGGTCATTATACTTAATGATCTAAAATGTTATATGTTAAATGATTCAGACACGAAAATGGCCTGTGTGCATTTCCCCTTTTTTATGCCATAATCATTCTTGTGACAGTGCCGAGACACTGACATTTCGTACAAATTGTGTGTTTTTTGGCATATTTATTGGCACAACTTCTTATACTTATTTATTGGTCATACCGGACTTGTAAGGCCCCCTTCAGGGCGGATTTAGTGTATGCCTAATCACTGAGTTTAATGCGACATGTAGCCCGCTATATGTCTTGCAGGAGGCTTCCATTTTGTAATATTCAAGGTATAGTTTGATAATTCGTCTAGAATTTAGATTGTTACAAACACGTCCCACGTTGGACATGGTGGCATGAGATTTTAATTGTATTTTGAAGGTTGGCGCATATTGCTACCCTTTATAAACATTGATGTAATGCTATTGTGTTTTACGCATTTGTATTGGAGAGTTATAATCATACTTGTGCATCTATGCACGTTTATATGTTTCTCGTGTTTGCGGTCATTGAATTGCCATTATATTTGCAGAGTTGTAATCATGTAATAAACAAACGTAAATGAAATTTTTAGGTTTGATTTGGGTAAATCCCGGCTTCACCAAATGTGTTGTGTTATTTGGGTCTCTGTTATGTATCACACTTTTGTCATTTTGCTGGAAGGTTCATAACAGTCCCCACAAATACTTGCTCTTCGGATAACCCATTTCAGAATTTTACAAACTAAGTTGCCCCCTCCCCCCCCAATCCGGTAATTATACAGTAAACAATGTTTATAACTTTATTTTTATTTTTTTATATATTTCCACACGCATCATCGTAAACAAATTTTACATATTTTAGTCCTTTTAGGGGTAAAATTTCGAAAATTTTTAATTACATATCGTATATAAACATTCGTGTACAAGTATATCAACCTAGAGAGTTTGTGTTTAGAAATATCTTGAAATGTATTTACAACCATAATTGACGTAATCGTCACGGAGCGAGAAGCAGCTTAGTATCTGGAATGACTTAGGGAGACGGCACAACAATAACACGCTGGACTCGCATTAGGAGGACCTGGGTATCAAACCAGCCATCCTGATTTCAGTTTTACATTGTTTCCTGAAATCGCTTCAGGCGAATACTGAGACGGTTTCTTAACAAAGGTAATGGCTGACTTCTCTCCCAGCTGATGTCATTGTCTAGAATAACATGTTATACTATTTTATGAGTGTTTCATAGTCTTGAAAGAAAACTTAAGTTTAGCACACTGGTTCCAAGATACATCAATGATTCATTGAAAACACTTTTCACATCTTACATTTTCACCTGCGTAGGTATCAAATTTCAAAAAGTGTGTTATTACTTTCCAGACATACAAGTAGAGTAATTATTAAGCAAAAATTACATCGATATCTAAAATTTTAATGGTTTCAGTAAAGATGTATGTCGTTTATGAATAGAAAACACATTTAACGGGTTTTCCCCCTTTTGGGGTGGATATGGGCAAAATCATGAAAACAGTATTTTGGGTATTTTCGTAAGCAGTATAATCCTGAAGCAAAAACCACTTCGATATACCAAATAGTTCAATAGATACGAAGGAATAATCTAAAATATTTTTCACGTCTTTCCACCCCCTAAAGTATAAAATTTTGAAATGTCTTGAAATCCCATCTTAGACATTTGTATACGAATCCAACTGACGCAAAAATCACAAACGTAGCTCATTCGGTTCCAGCTACGTAAAATATTCACAAAACCCACATTTTCTCCATTTTAATCTCATGAGAGTCGAACATCGAAAAATCCTGAAACTACTTTCCGGGTATTTATGTAATCATTTTGAAAGAAAAATCAACTGTATATCTGGAAGCGTTTGGTATATATGGAGGAATAGCCAAAAATTAATTTTAGGTCATTTATTTCCCTTAATAGCCGGGCAAATATTAAGGGTTTAGTAGCCAGGTATAAACATTAATGTATTATTTAAAAATATTAATTATATTTTCAGGCAGTGTAAATAATTTTAAAACATGAATAGCATTGGTATTTTAATATAACGTTCGATTTCTTCCTCGAGCGTCTTCGTGCACACCAGTATAACTTAATGTTTGCAGTTAATGATGAATATAGATTTAATTGTGTCCTCAATTTAATAAGATTTATTTATAAATACTTATGAGTAATTCCCAAAATATATAGTTGAATTGTGTACATTATACCACAAATTTTAACATCATTTGCGTGCAAATTCAACAGTTTAAATTTCCGTAAAATAGTTAGATAGCTTCGTAGCCCGTGATTGGTTGCACGATGATATTTTTGTGGTTCTGTTGTAAGTTACCGTGACTGGCATACTAATAGGATTGTTAATAAATAAATTAAAGTAATGTCATTCGGACAAAAATGCTGCCTACGTGAATAATATTTATTATTATTTTTTTTAATTCGTTTGAAATTGCAAATATTTCTGGGCGTTGTATATTGCACATTTAGATTCAAAAACGCTTAAATGCAACAATGTTGCACTTAGAAACGGAACTTTTCCCAGGGGTAGACCCTCAGACGCCCGCTACTGGTTACTGCCTCAGTGCCAGAACAATTATGTTAAGTTCCTCCCCCCCCCCTCTTAAAATATTATTTAGGTCCATGACACCTTGTACCTTCCCCATCCGCCCCAAATTAAATACGTTCCACCGCCACTGAGTGCGTTAGTTTATTAATTTAATGAAAAGTTTAGATTTCCCATAATATTCATTTTGTCAAACATATTACATCAACAAAGCTTAAATTAAAAATAATTCATTTTTATTTATGTTACATTTCAGTTGCAGTTGACGAAATATAACATTGCTAAGGTTACAAATTACTTACGCGTGATTTTTAGTATAGTATTGACGTATTAATGTATTAGTGAAAAATAATTTATTTATTTGAAATTGTCAATAAGACTTAAATAATAATCTCTATTTACTCAAACGTAATTGATGCTGATGCGGTAAATGGGGAACCAACGTAACTTAAGTGTTGTTGAATCGAAGACTGCTTTCACCAGGAAAGTTTTAAAGTCTGCGGTATCTATAATTTGAGAGTTCCGATACTAGAAATGTTATGAGGAAGAAATATTGTTATACAAATTATCAAACACTTAAAAACTAAACTAGCGCTTCGTTAGTTATTTCTAATCATTGATGTCAGTTATCACAAAAAATTAAGTAAATATAATTGAAAAGTAGGAACGATTGTAATTTAATATATTAGTTGTTACAAAAAACTAAATATGAATTAAGAGTGACAGAAGTTCTGTTTAACCATTAACTAATCAGCTAGACTTTATTTGTTTCTCTTAGTGAATACGACCCTTGCCTCCATTACATTTGAATAAACACTTATAAAACAGCACACTTAAACTAGAACTAGCAGAAACACTAACTACTAAACCGAAACTAAAATAGTACTTGGAATGCAGGAAACAGGAAATTGTTGCGTATTTCCGTGTAGGAATGCTCTTTGTGTTTATATTTCAGTGTTAAATACTGCGTATGCTCGCGATATAAGAAAATTCTTTGTGGAAAACTGTTATGAAAAACGCCTTCGATTGATGGCATTTTTCTACCGTGAAATAGTGCTTTCAGTAAAGAATTTCTAAATTACTAAAATATACCTGAGATTACAGCCTTAGAGGTACATATTGTCAGAGCCTTGTTATTCGCCGAGAAGTCTGTCGTGCTGCTGTGGTATGTGCTTCACCGCTATGTTGTGAGCTTGTCGGCTGTTGACCCCATCTAACATCACAACTACACTGGCGTGTCCATCATGCGGGCAACACAGAGTTCGCCCACACAACACCACAAACAATGCTCAATCTGCTGTGAAAAGCCATTCAAAAGGTCGGGTGTTCGACTCCACACGCCGTCGGTTCTACATCTCACTTCCTAACAGACATCGGACGACTGCCACAGACTTTTACATATTTTATTTGGATCTATATCATTTCGCAAGAATAAGAACGTATTCGTGACAGACTTAACATCAACTGTAATCCGATATTTAAATATCAGTGTAATTCACAGATTCTGAGCCATCTTTGGTAGAAGATCGCGGCCTGCAAGGGTCTTTATAATATCATATTGACCTCTTATGAGGCATTGGATTGCATTGATTCGTCTGTTTATAGGGAGACTGGTATGTCCAGAAACCTGTTGTCATAGAAATGCTAACATTATTATGTATAATATCCTTGTTGGCAGGGTTGTCACATCTCAGGAACCTACCATTCAAGACAGCTGTAACAGCTACAAGAACACAGAACACATTACGTAACATGTAATCCAAGTATTTTCGAAACCTCTCGCGGATTACTAGCACAACATATCATCTGAGAACATAATAACCGCAGTCGAAAATATGAAAATATAATACACACACATATACACAAATTTATTTAAGACAAGACATTTACACTTTTTACTTAGTGTTCTAGACCAAATTTTGCTTCATATATTCCGATAGTAAATTCGTATAGTCACCTTTAAAAGTGCCTTAGTCAGAGTCAAGGCGGTTATATTACGTTGGCTATCTTCGTCAAGTGACCAGGTTTGAATAGACACCACGTTATTTCTAAAAGCCTGTAAGAAATGTAAGACCCATGCCGTACCGGAGTTTGAAATCACTACTCGAATGACTTTCTGAAAGGTTAAGCTGAAATTTGGCTGTAACAATTATAACCTCATACTTAATATCTACCTTCTTGCTGCGGGTAAATGACGTGCCAGTTTAACATCTTGCAAGTAAGATGTAGTAACATCTACAGTGCTACGACTCACATAATATAATACATGTGTGAAGAGCTCTGAAGGCGGCAGATATTGTATACTCTACCACTTCCACAGAATAACTATATTATATTCACTTATATGTCATAGCAATTTAACTAAACACTAAGCGAACGTTATTGAGTGAATATGTTAAATAAGAACAATTAATTTGAATGACAATAGCTAATTTAAAGTTATGTCGTAGGAGTACTTCATATGATTCAGCAAAGTGAATATAATGAGAATAATCTTACCCTGAAAAAGGTCATTAAATCCCGTTCATTCAAACTTAAAATTAAGATTATAGTTAAGTCATGAAATTGTTTTCAGTGTTAATATTTTGATTTCATAATGTCCTATAAATTTTTATTTTACGCAGAAATGGAAAATAAATTTTCAGACTAATTTGTGTAAGCTACTGTCATACAACGTTAATAAACTTAATCCAGGCTCATAGTATATGCACAAATACGTTTTTCATTTATCGAATCATAAAACATTAGTCAAAACCATAAAATATCGCTGATATTAAAAACAATTAAACTAAATTTTATAACTTGAAAAAAGTGTATAGCGGTAAGCAGTGTATGTCGATTTTTTTATAAACTTTAATAGCAAATAATGAAGAAAATATAAAAGATAACATGTATATTAGTATACTGGTTCACAGCAGGTTAATGCGTTCTCTAAGAAATTTGTTTCCTGAGCGAACTTGTTCTAAGAGTTAAACATGTAAAACGATTGAAAACTTCGAAACTGTGAAATCGGCAATGAACAAACGAGATCCGTTTCTTTGGGACGCATGTGTAAACGCATGTTAGGTGCCAGTAACAGGATTCCAATTATTCTTCATAGCTTTCATTCCTAATGCTCTCTATCGCAGATTGTGCGCGTTTACTACTAGATCTCCAGTAAGAGGAAACTTATTAACAAGCTCTGCCATAAGCTGCATTCATCTCTTCACTCTGCCGAATAAGGTTTATAATATAACACATATGACCACTCGTCAAAAATTAAAATCCATACTGAAGGATGCATTGAAATTTCTACAAAGCCACGAATCTTAATGTTAAAAAAAGTTCTTTGTTAAATATTCAAATACACGGGTTCGATACAATTAAAAATGATAGCGATCTCTACTTAATATAAACTGCACAAACATACCATTCTGTGCTGAGCGCCGCAGGAAGGTATCCAATTATACAAGATTTGCTGATCCTTTCTTACCTGGAACAAAAAAGAAAATTTACTTCAATGGCAACTTTTAAATTAAAATATGACACTAAAAACCTTTTCAACATTAGTGAATTACATTGTGTGTTAAAAGAACCGGTAGATGAAATATTTAACTAATTTAGCAAATATTATTTAAAATTACAGAAGTGACAACCGGAAAAACGTATTGACAGGAATGTATATGCGGCAACATTTAAAGTAACAAACAAAATTTCCTTGAAAACATTTCTTAGTCTTAATTTTTGTATTTAATATAACATGTCAAAGTATATAGGAGATGGCATTGCACTAGACAAGTGCAGGAGCCAGGATATACAGTCAAGACCACGCCCGTGACACTTGAACCTGGAAGCTCTTGTTGACTGACGTAGTTGATGTTATTGCCGCTGGCTATGTGGCCGCTGGCGCTACTTATCAAAAAGTCATGTTGGAAATAATAACAAAAATACAAAACAGTAAAAACTGTTAGAGTTTCTGTACTTAAGTGATAATAATAAATATATATTCAGATGTAAGAGGTCAGTTGTATTCAGTTATATGAAAATAAAATATATACGTGTTCGTTATAATGGTAAGTTATCACTACAAAATGTATAGAAGTACAAACAAAAATAGACTTCAAGCCAGTTGTGATGTTCAAGGAAAACTACTTGTATTGAATTTACTGGGCAACGAACATTAGGTTACAGAAGGTACATAGAGCCAAAATATTACTTTAAGGATACTACTTCAATTTTATCTATAGATTTTGTTCTGTAAAGATACAATATTAACATAGTTAAATGCATTGAAATAAAGAAAGCTCCTGAGACACTAAACGTGCAAACTTGCGTCAAGGGAGAAAACTATATATATATATATTTTTTTTTAAATTCTGATCCACCCTCATCGACCCTGAGTGCTCATGAACAATATACAAAAAAAGCTTCTTTCACGAAGGTGCGGCCAATGTTGGAATATGGGCTATGGAGTAGGATCCTTACCTGGAAGTTAAGGTGCAGTACTGTAAAAGCTGCAAAGAAGGGCAACGGCATAGTGTAGGGGTAGGTGAATAAGGTGGGGCCAGGGTGGAGAGGAGGAAGATAACTATAGGCCACCTGCGACGATTGTTCTTTGGGCCTTAAGACTAGTAATAAACTACTAAACTAGGAAATAAATGGGATGTAGTATATTGACAGGTTTAGAGTTTAAATACTGGACAGGATATGTAAAGCTGAGGATGAAGAGGGAGGGTGGGGAGTGTTAAACTGTCAACAAACTAAGGCACTATAAAGATGGAGAGGAAACAACAATGAGAATATTCAAAGCTTAGCGAGGAGAAAGAACCAGGGTAGGCAGTATATGCTTGTGAGGAGGATGAAGGGGGCAGATGTTTTGCGGGACGACTTGGTGACCATGAGGTATTGGAAAAGTTTAATTTAGGAAGGGTTAGAAGAGGGTAGTCAAGAGGGGCAGGAATGATTCTACACGCCACAGTGCGACTGGCCAATTGATGGTATTTATTTAATTTTAGTTGTTTATGTCTTCCTTAAAGTCATTTGTGGTAACTTCGTAAATTTTTGGTTAAACCTTGAACTAAAAATGTTCATTTATAATTTACCGTTGCTGGCTACAACCAACACGCGTATTAAATTACCAAGACATGTATTCATCAGGAATATTATAACTAACTGGACTGATGGTACCAAGTTGCCCAAGTGACATTCAACTATGCTTTCGCCTTAGGTTACAAAAAACAGTTATCACAACATCTCGGCAGATGTGTATTATTCTACTGTTCTAAATTAATAGGATTAGAACGAAGAACAAACTATAAATATTACAAATAAACAACAAACAAGTCCTGGAGATTTTAACATTTTGGAAACCCAGCGTAGGTGTAATTTACGACCACCCATGTTCATCAAAACAATTTATCCCTCGATTACCGAACTGTTTTTCTAGACTCTATTATGTTGTCTTTGTATATTGTCTTTGCAATGATTTAAGGATATTCGTAGCTTATCCTCGCAAAGTAGCTAGAGTAGTGTTTCTTTCTTTTTTAAATGATTGGTTTGCTGCTAAAATAGTTCTTTTTAGTCAGGAAATATAGTTAAATATAACACAGTAAGTAAAGACAACCTGCATCGAACATTAAAATGTCCTAAAATAAATATATGTTACTAAAGCATGTCTTGCTGCAAACATTACACCTTTACAACAGTTCATCACATCCTGAAACATTATAGGAAAGCATTTCTTACCTCAAAAACATTCTGGATTGTTTTTAAGCAACCACAGCAAGCACCAGGATATTGCGCTTACTAACTTAGATGTTTTAAAATCGCATACTAAATGAAGATATTTGCAATATCAGTATGTAAAACCACAACAAAGCCAATGCAAACTTGTTTCATTTCTTGTTTTTTTTTTTTTTTACATCGTCACCTTAACTTTTCTTATGTAACCTGTTGTTCCAATTGACAACGAAAGTGTTGTGTTTTTAAAATCCCATCGGAAAATTATGGTCAAGTCCTATTGGGGCCTTAATTTACATTCAAATACATGCTACTATAATGAAAAAGTTTTAAGCGAAAATGATAACATTTACTTATTTTAGACCTACATCAATGCTAAATGTGTACTTTGAGTTTTTACTGTGTCTGTACGTAAAGTAAGCAGCAACCCCTTCGGTATGTCGACCTTGAGGCCATACTAGAAGGAGAATCTTAAAATTTGGAATATGGAAGCTAACGAGTAAAATTCTAGAACATTCCCAACATAACGTACACTGTAAAAAAATTTGGTAAATTTACTCTACATGTAATGGAAGCTAATTACCTCTACAAGTGAGGAAAAACTACTCAACACGTGTCAAGGAAAGTTACTGAACTGGTAATGTAATTTTTCATTACATATTGGCGCAGCCCTCTAGGACAATTTTACATAACGCGCGAGCAAAACTTCCGAGTGGTTTGTGTGGCGAATACACTACCTTGCGAAAATGTCCACACATGTTAAAAAATCAAATTTTCCTCTCAAGGTTGGGGAATATTACCATACATATGATGAGTAATATTACTCACTTTTTTTACAGTGTAGGTTAATTTTGACCCCGCTTCATAACTACAAATGGTTTAAATAGAGATAGTAAGCATTGTTTACCCTACTACATGACTGTATAGAAATAGCATAAATTCTGATCCTAGTCTGAAGTTCACTTCCCAGTAAGATTTAGTTCGATAATCGTGACTTTAAATTATCTTGTAGTTTGAACTGAGAAGAAATTATTAAAACAATAAATGACTTAACAAATAACTGTTTACGATTTCAATGACACAGTACGACTGTCGGGCAGTCACCACCATACTGTTATCAACACATTTGGAATTTGGTTTTGGTTTTATGAATTTTACTTTATCAACTTTTTTTCTATAACAATTGAGTAGTAGCGCAACAATTACATTTTTGGAAAATTTTATTTTCGACCTTAAAATTATATTTACAGTGTAACTTAGTTGCAAGATATTGAAGCCTATTATAATATTTTACAGAAGCATGTTTCATGTAATAAATAGTAAATTAAATGTTTCCACAGTATTAAATTAAACTTTGTAGTTTTTAGATTCCAAATTATTCTGTAAGGTGAAAGTTTTTTTTTTGTTTCATTAAAATGAAGGTATGTTTCGAAAGCCAAAATAATTATAAGGACGCGTGGAAGCAGACGCTTAAAATTTTTGCCTTTTTTATAAGACCATACAGGTTTCTTTTTTAATTCACAGTTTACTCTGTAAATATTACAATTTAATTTAAAATGTTGTGCATAATATTTGGTTACGAAACTCCTTATGCAGCCTCGTTTGGCACCTAAAATCCAGATAACCTCGGAGAAGGGTCCCCACCCTCTCAAAACCCTTGTACTGTATATTTCTGAAGGTTGGAATCACAGAACTGTGTGACACATACTTTGCCGTTTGCGACGGCTCCGTAGAGGAATACCGCCATGCTTAGTTGTGTGCGCCAGTATCGTGGTGAACCTACCTGTTGCAATGTCCAGATTCTTCCGTCAGCTTTGCAAGTAATTACAATAAATCAGTAGTAATATTTCTTGGTATAACTGTGTTTCTTTCGATTTTTATAGCAGAGTTTTAAACGTACATAATTAATGTTTCAGTTTTTACATGTGAAGGTTGATTTCCTAACACTGCAAATTGAGGCCCGTAGATCTGGAGAAGTGACTTCACTGTAACGACACATTTTCGCCCCTTCTGCTTCGGTGAACTAACAAAATCAATAACATGTTTACTTCTACCTCGCAGGACACCCATGCATTCTTTTCCATTTTAAGTAATGAAACAAAATGGCTTTTTTCGTTTGTTAAGATACACTGTGGACTATGTTAAACATATCACACAAGAACAATTTAGTAACTTTATTTTTAAAAAAAATATACAAGTACACTAAATGAGCAAACTTTAACTGAATGAAATTTTTAAAGTCATGTAATGAATTCACCAATTCATTAACATGTGCTCAAATGCTTTGAAAAAGACAGGTGTATCGGTGAAGTGTCGGGGGTTTTCTTGGGTTCCTCCCGATGTTACTTGTTTTGGTATTCCGTTACTGTTACATGCATATCTCACACTATACTTTCCGAGAGTTACCTTCCACATTACTCAACTGTCTATGATAGTATTATTAATCACATTAAGTTGTGTTGCAATTTCTTCTTGAGGGTTGATTGTGTGTACGTGAATCACGGCTGACGAACAAGTACCTTCTTTGCCGTTCAACGCAACTGTCGCTTAACTCTCAATGAACTCTGGGGTAAGAACGTATCCTTCTCCTGGGTATTGGCGTTTATTCAGCAACCTCTCCTTCACACTGTGCATAAACTGTTTTAGGAACGAACGTATGTAGATTCGCAATCCGTAAAGGGCCGATGCTGAGAAATGTAGAGCAAAAGTAAATGCGAAAGACAACGTAGAAATCATCTATGAGTAGGTGTAAAGGCAAAGTTGCACAGGCTGAGACATCTAGCTTCAATTGCTGTAACAAGTAATTTACACAATTATACGACGCGAGAAGACACGAAGGAAGTTACCACAAATGTGAAAATTGCAACAAAGAGGTTTGTAGAGCTGATACACTACAGGGGCATGCAGGAAACTGTAACGGACCAACCCCAGGTGTCTGTGCTTGATGAGCCAACAGTTGTTACTTGACAACCTATAGTCCAAGTCTCTGGCTCAGACCCGTCTCGTTCATGATTAGTTGTCGGGACAGGCAAACGTAAATGGCCATGAGTGAAGAGAGGCAGAAACAGCGTTCAGGCCAATCTAAAACCTGTGTATCTGCAAATACTAGGACAGCGAAATATATTTTTACATACTTGATAGGCCTACAGCAGAACATTGTCGATCAGATGACCCAAGAGGTTCAGGAGCACAGTGCTGTTAAATTAAACAATGGGTTGGAATGTACTTACAGCAAACTTGCACCATTTGACGAGGCAGTTGACAAGAGGGCTTTTAAAACAGAGAATGTTCCGATACATGAAGTTAGCGACATTAAGGGTACCGTGCCTCCTAGTGTTGAAAAATGTGTCGGGAGGAAACTTTATGTGAGGAGAAAGGTTCCGGCTGACATTATCAGCTGTAAATCCCCTGCAGCTTCGTGTCAACAAGCTGGACCCCTTCCGCGTCTCATCCTACGTTGAGCTGCTTCATCTCGTCAAGAGAAAGGAAGCAGTAATCAACCCGCAGAACACAGACCATGCATGTTTTAAGTGGGCAGTACTGACAAGATACGTCGAGTGAGTTCACCCTGAACATGTTCACAATAGATATAACGACCTGGAATCTGAATTTATTTTTCAGGAAACGAGTTTCTTACCCCTCTGAAACATATTAAATACTTGAGAGGAACAATCCCGAGGTATTAGTAAATTTAAGGACAAGATCGTACCTGTTCGTGTGAGTAAGGGAGAAAATAACTTTGACCTGTTGCCCCTGACTACAGAGGACAATGCACATTACTGATATATAAAATGTTTCCCCTGTTTGTGAGATCACAACTAACGAGTTATACAGAGAATGCACGTATTTGCAACCGATGCTTGACTTACTTCGGCGACCAGCAGAGAAAATCGGGACTGACGGGCTTAAGTATATCGAGCATCATAAACTTCTACAAGCATTGACCCACACGTATCGAGATGACAGCCAGTGCCTGATGCCCGACCACCCGTATTTTAATTTCAGAACTACCACTACGCCGACAAGTTACCTATAGTAGTGTAGGCTGACTTAGAAGCCATTTTGAAACCTGTATGAACTTGCGAACCTGAACCTAGCAGGTTGCACACCTACGCATACTAGAAGCACGAGGCATATAGTTTTTGTGTAAATATTTAGGGTCGTCAATACTGTAATACCAGTAGCCATGGCTACAGTGCTGCCTGCAGAGCCAATACTATACAGACACATGATGCCAAGGAAAAGTTTATGGGACAACAGAGAATATTGGTCACTAGGTAAAAAATATATATGCTCCACCTATGGAAATGATGCCCCTCACACCAGTCTAAAAAGCCAGTTTTAACATGCATCGTCTTGCATATACTGCAACTGCGCGTTAGCCCCAGTCAAATACAAGATGAACGGTCACAACCTTTTCACTGGTCATTACATCACGGCAGCTTGCAATGGATGTAATCAACTGCGATGACGCCCAAGGAAGCTTGTGTTACTTTTTTTACAACCTGAAGTACGACGAGAACTTTATCATAATGCAGCTGGGCTGCGACAGCAATGATATTTCATACACAGCGAAAAAATTATCATATGTTCGAAACAGCTTGGTGATCGTTTCTCGATGGAGTTTGTTGATATGGTTCAAAGTCTTGCATCACTGGCATAGAGCTTGCATCCTTCAAAATTTAAAAATGTTTTTTTTTTTTTTCAGACAAGATCAACTGTCGCTCGTAATTTGCAAAGGGTTATTCACGTATGATTGTGTTTATGACATAGATAAGTTGGACAAGCCCTTTCTGCCTTCAAAATCGGCCTTCTACAGTAGGCTGACAAAGTCCGATATCAGCTATAAATATTACGACCATACACGGACGATTTGTAAGAAATTTGGTAGCTCTAAGCTGGAGGACTACGCCTACTTTCGAGGGATCTGCATTGACATGTACGAGCTCGACTGTGCACAACATGTCAGTGCCTCGGGGTTGTCATCAATACCATGCTGCGAATGTGAGGCGCCTAGTTGGAGCTTCTCACGGACTACGACGTTCGCAGGTTTGTCGAGAAAGGAATCTGAGGTGGTATGGCACAGTGTATCAAGCGGCATTCGGTCTCCAACAACATTTTTGTGTCAGAAACGTTTGATGCCAGCCAGCCAACAACATTTCTGGAATACCTGGACACCAACCATCTTTATGGATGGACCAATTCTTTGCCACTCCTAGTAAGTATTTTCAAGTTGATTTACACTGACGTAGATTATATCAGGGAACGGACCTGATGAAAATATTTCAAAAATGGACGTCAAGTACACGCAAGAATGTCATGAGTTTCATAAGGACCTGCCACTCCTGCAGTAAACAAGTGCCCTCCAGGCTGGAAGCAGCCTGAAAGGCTTACAGCTCTCAAGCACAAACACCATTACACTGTTCACTACAGAAACCTAAAGTAGGCAGTCGACCTTGAGTTCTCGGGTCTTAACTGCGTAAATTGTTAAATCCTTCAAGGACATGGACACACAGAAACGACAAGCGGTTACAAATTATTTCGAAAAGAAGTTTTTCAAAATGGCCAATAATTCAACTATTTGCAAGTTTATGGAAAACAAGCGCATGCGTGTAAATATGAAGCTGGTGAGTTATGGGAAACGAACTAGGAAACTGATAGCTAAGCCCACATTCCTCTATCGTACGATTTACGACGAAAATATGGTGCTAGCTCACCTCCAACACGAGCAAATAGTTTTCGATAAACCTATACAGGATGTTTCTTAAATAGGGGGACAAACTCCGCATACGTGTTCCTCACGAAAAACTATGATGAAAACATATTTTGCACTTTTCACCTAAACGCAATATTAAGGGAGTAATGGGCCTCTGAACATCGAATTTTAAAACAGTATTTTCCCAAAATATCAGAAACTAATTGATATAAAACTACAATATTTTCAGCATTGCTTAATGCTATTACGATCTGCAAACCAACATCGAATGCTGGTTGATGCCTTCCGCCCTTATGAAAATAGCAGGGGTGACTACCCTCTAATTGCGAATAACTTATTTACCGTCCGGATTTTCGAACATCTGAAGATGGTTTATTAAGAAACGTTAGCTGTCTAACAAAAAATGTCCTCTTGTTGCAATAGTCTAGGACTCATAGTTTTCTTTCAAATCACAAATGAAGCTACAGCGATAGAGTTCCAGAAACAATGGTATCGTGAGTTAGAAACATGTAGGTAACGTTGAATGTGCACCATCAACAATTCAAGAACACAACAAAATAAACACATGAACGCACTATTGCCTATGCTGTATGCTGTGTATCTTAGGTGCAAAACACAGGACTTAGGAGCATTCTTAAATGACGATATGCAAAAAAAATGGTGGGTTTGGATGGAAACCCATGACACGAAAAGGGATAGGCAGAAACTTCACTGAAACCTTTAAAACGCAAATATCCAAATGTTGTGTTTTATTCCACAAAATTAATTTTACAGTACAAGTTTGCCAGAAAGTCATCTTGTTTTATGTATATTACACTTTATTCGAGAAAGAAAAATTAATGTGTTTCTTTGTTAGACAGGTAACATTACTCAATAAACCATTTTCAGATGTTCGAAAATCCGGACGGTAAAAAAGTTATACGCAATTAGAGGGTAGCCACCCCTGCTATTTTCATAAGGTCGGAAGGTATCAACTAACATTTTCTGTTGGTTTGCAGATCCCAATAGCATTAAGCAATGCTGAAAATATTGTATTTTTATGTCAATTAGTTTCCGATATTTTGGGAAAATACTGTTTTAAAATTCGATGTTCAGAGGCCCATTACTTCCTAAACATTGCGTTTAGGTGAAAAGTGCAAAAAAATTTTTTGTCATAGTTTTTCGTGAGGAACATACAATAGGAGTTTGTCTCCCTATTTAAGAAACACTCTGTATATATGGGACTAGCAGCACTGGACCTATCTAAAACGCTCATGTACTGGTACCATCATGACGTAATGCGGCCGAAGTACAGTGATAAACTGGAATGCCTTTATATGGATACCAACAGCTTTTTGTACGAGATCGGACATGTTTGTCTGAACCAGAATTTTTCAATGAGTTTGACAGGTCTGGATACCCACCGGACCACACATGCTATTCGTCGACAAACAAGAAAGTGGTCGGTAATCTTAAATACCAATGTGCTGTCAAGGTCGTGGTTGCATTTATATGTCACCGAGCCAAGCAGTAGTGCTTCAAGTGTAATGGCAAGGATACTGCAAAAAGGGAAACATGGATCCAGAAGTGTGTTAGAAAAAGAAAATAACATTCGCAGACTTCAAACGTGTTTTGCATTTCAAGCAAGCAAAGTATGTTAATGTGAACAACATAAGGTCACACAAGCATCGGCTGTTTACTTAGCGTATAAACTGCACCACTTGTCACGTAAGTTGGTGGGTGGCGCCGCGAGAGGAGATGGGTGTTGCCAGGCACTGGAGCACCAAGCTTCGTGGCAAAGATACAGTATTACTAGTAGTAAAAACATCAGCCACGAGTACATGGCATATATAAGGAACAAATTACATGCAAGGTGAATTACGCAATACACTGTGACGTATGACATGCAAGGTGTGTACGATAAACGCACTGTAAATTAAAGTTTTTTCAGAATAAGTAATGCAATTCTCTTTTACGGGAATGTGTGTATGAAGTTAATATAGTAATTTATGTCACTATTCCTACGAGGATAAATAGATACGTCGTATGTTTATTATGTGAATGTGTATTACACTATAATATGAAAAAGCACTTTGAAGTAATTAATGGAATATACAATATAGTATTTGCGACACGAAAACACGCAGACAAGACTAACGAACTGAAATGCATCATAACTGATATGTTCAATACTGACAAGCGGTGACGCGAAAGTAAATAAAATATGATTGGGACTCGTTCAACAATATGAAACAGACATATGATACATTAAAACAAAACATATACAAACATGTACAAGGAATACTGTAAATACACATTTGTAGGAAAATTATTGCAACAGAGAAACCCAATGTCTAACGTATCGTATATTTACATTTTGTAATTACATACGTACATGTTTAATCGGCTGCAATAACCTAAATTATAGTTGTTGCGAGCAACCAGTGTTGTTGATGTAACACTCGGCTACATGGCGTGCTGAATTACCATACCTCAATCATACACGTCAATAATTGATACCTCACTGCTATTTGGCGAAGAAGTGTCTGAATCACTGTCAGCGCCACCTAGATTAATATATATATATATATATATATATATGTTCCACTTGAATATCCATAACGGCTTGGGGTATGATCAGCTGTTAAACAAATGTAACGCCTGTGTACCTAGGCAAACACGCAGCGCACCTAAGAGTCACCTATCACAGTGAATATGGGAACCCGCGAGATGCAGTCGCTCGTTTATTGACCGTCCGTGCTGACCGTGAAACTGTGCCACAAAAACGAGGGCATTTGATTGCGTATGTTGCGAAATACTTCGTGAGTATCCTGTTGACTAAGTAAGAGGATGAATAACATATCACTCTGCACGTTCTCATTAATTTACACTGAAATATGAAACCTATATTCTTCTTCTGTAATAAGACACGTTCCCTAATTAACTTCCTTGCTATTTATATAATTTTCGTTACCTCTTGAACAACAAACTGGATTTACAGAAGAACATTTTAAGTAGACGTAGTAAAAGGGAACGGCCACGACATTTGTTAATGAATCTTCCCGGCATTTGCCTGTAGTGATCTCGGGAAACCATTGTAAACCGAGCCGACCTCTGTGACGCAGGCGCGTGAGAGGTTCTGGATTAAAGTCCCGGGTGAGGCATGGGTGTTGTTTAGTTTTGATGGAATACAAAAATACGTGTAACCGTCTCTATGAATCACGCTGTCAACGAAACGTAAATTCTAGAAAGATACATCAAAATACATTGAAAGCCGTAATCAGGATGGCCAGACTTATTATCGAACCCGGATCCTCTTGAATGAAAGTTGAAAGCTATATTGTTGGGCTAGCTTTCAATAATGCATAATAGTTATATAAGGACAAATAATTCAATGGGTAACACTGCAGTGATAGATACACAATTAAATTTTGCCAACCAGTTATATTGTCTTCCCTATGCGCTGAACTCAGGGTTGTTACCGAGTGAGGTGGCTCATCGGTAATATATTGAACTGGAATTCGTGAGGATACGGTTGCGATCTCCAGTCCACGCATCCTAATATAGGGCTTTTACATGGTTTCTCTAGGTCACTCGAAGTAAATTCTGGTATCTTTATTTTAACAAATGCCTCTTTTAGTCCCTGTCAGGTAAGTTGTGTCGTTTTGTCACATAACTTCTCACCCAAGATTGATTTAGTCTCAGAAAAATGAAGTCTGGATAAATAGCAAACCTAACTGCAACCAAGCTTCACACTTTGTTGGCATAACAATAACTCGTCTACTAACAGTTAAAGGCTACTATGACAATCAGTTCGTAAAAAGAGAGAGACTATGCAAAGTTGTTAGGTCTCTGTTGATTAAAAAAATTGTTTCTGTTCCATATAAATGGGCGGCTAGTTGTCGCGAATAAAATTGAGGTTAAAATGACTTATGCGCACACGTGCGTCACTGCTTCTTGGTCAATTGTTGGACGAGTTAAACTGTCAACGTTGTGGGATTCTAACGGCAAATAATATACGTGTTGTGTCCCCGTAACATTGTTATTATTGGCACAGTCAAACATGCGCCGCCTCTGCACAAAGAATACTGTCAAATAACCACGAAGCAGGGCTCCTGATATTCATGCAATACGTTAAAACTAAGTGTTGCTACAATCATTTCGCCAAAACTACCAGTAGCTCGTCATGTAGTATTATACATAATTATAAGCAGAATAAAGCCATTCCTTCAAATAGCAGGAACAAAAAAACTAGATAGTTACTGATCCAGACACTTTGCGGAATCGTTAAAGCTATATTCAATGCCTAACTTGATATTGAAGTTTTGGAACACACGCGCGTGGCTACATTTATTACGTCATTGTTGAGCCTTTCCAAGTCACGCATTCATTGTTGCATATTTTATAGGGGAACAGAGCAATCTAACGTGTTACTGTCTGCATATTAAAAAAAAAAAAAAAAAAAAAAAAGAGTCTACGTGCAGGGATACCGTTGTGCATCGTGCAACTACTGAAGATGAAGGGGTGTCAGCCCACTGATTTTTATGTGGAAAATTCTGAATCAAATTTATATATTAGTCTGTATATAAGGTTCGGTTATGTCCAGTTAGTTTAAAATAAAGCATCATAGATAGAGATTTATTATACATATTAAAGACATTTTCAATTATTTGTTTCCAATGTCTTGTATCATGAAGATAGTGACAGATGTCATACAAATTATAAATTCAATTTTGTTCAAACCTATCTGGACTACGTTTAACAGCTCGAAAAATTTAGAAACGTAAGTGGTTTGAAGCACTTGTAGTCAGTGTATACCAGTGCACTGCGAATCTACTGCTTACAAGGAATTTGCTTCTTTGTGCCCCGTTTGACACTTGCATGTTTAATCAGGTCGCCGAGTCATAATTCAAAAATATCTGCGCATATGCCTACTAGGAAAGATCATTTGAGTATATTTTATTGAAGTATCTCTAATTCATTACAGGACGCGGTTACACGGACTTACAACCTGTCTAGTCCCGAAAGTGTTTTCACAGAATGCAAGACGAACTTGTTTGTAGTAACTTAATGTTTTGCTTGTTTCAAACGACATGTCTTCGTTCCTGTGTTATTTTTCCTTACTCTGCTGTGCTTTTATTGACTCGGCATATTCGCTGGTTAAATGATGGGAAAAGGCGGTATGATGTACACAAATATAACAGGAGAAATTGTAAATCACAGGAACGGATATAAATATGATATTTTTGATATTTCTGAATGTTATTTATAAACAGTATCGATATTTCTAAGTTATTACTATGCTGATACAAATATATATTTATGCAAGAAATTAGTTTGTATTCATGTAAGTTATATTCATTTTGGCGAATTGTTTACTACACGACTACATTTGTGCTAGTAACATAGTGTGTAACGCTCTTTTCAAAGGCGTTTACTGACGTCAAGTATTGAACTTTCATTTGACGAAATGTTCGCCATTATTTCTTTTATTTTAATGCAAACATAATTTTTATATAGAGTACATAAAGATATTTATTTTCCCTGTTACGTTAATAAATAAAAAATATATGCTTAAGTGTATACACAACACCATTATTGGTTTCATAATGAACTATATTTGTTACTATTTATTGATGTATATGTTAATTTGTTGTGCAGTGATTATCTTCTAATTTTGTATACATTCTGATACGAAAATAAGCATGGTGGTACCGTAAAACTTAATTTTATATATTAACAGTTGGATTATCTCAGTGACAGAAGTCATTAAGGCTTGTTTCGAACACCGAAGTTTCCAATTAAGGTTCTATATGTATGTGCATAGCTACTAAGGTAAATATTTCAGTCAGTTAATCAGATTATTAAAGTTTTGTTTCACTTATACAAATATCACAAACAAAATTGTTGTAAGTGTTTATTTGCCTACCAGTTCTATTAAACACATTATGAAATCCTGAAGTCATGTAACCCTTGTGTGTGCTATAAATTATTAATATATTTAGTTATGTAGTTTTAAAAAATCGCGATACACATTATAGTCTACATGTTAAGGCCATGCTCCCTTCTTCCTACTTTTTTTAGCTGTATTAATTTTTCTACGCCTTAACGAGAGCAGATATAAAAATACTTGTTTGGAAGTGTTTAAAATCGTCTTCTCCATGTTAGTTAATTTTTTCAAGGCAATAAATACCAATTTTTAAAGCTAATTATGTAATTAAAAATTTCTGGTTAGTATACTTTTTAATTGAAACCCAATAATTACTTGTTTTCAAAAAATATCACTGAAAAAAAAAACAGTTTAAAAAACTGCCAGAAGATTTTTGATATCTGCTCACGTTTAAACTTAAACAAATAATTCGCGGAAACAGCGGAGACAAGAGAGCGTGGCCTTACATCACCATCCACTTTCTTCATAAATCCCTTCTTGAACAAAGTGGTAGCCTACACTTGTAAAATAATATGTATTTTTTAAATAATAATATTTCAATAGCATTTTAATATGTCTACACAAATTCAAGCCAGACTTCAACTGGCACCTCCGTTTGGAAAACAATCGGACGATTATGATCGCTGAAAACGATTAAACAGTTTATTTAATATGAAGTTGCATTGTAGGATAGTAATGGAACTGACAGAATACCACGACATGACTGTCGATTACGTAACCAAACTCCGGCCATGTTTTGCTCTTGGCTACAAACAACGATATTCCACATTTGGGTTGCTGGTGTCCTGACAAATACTTCGCATGCAATTAAACTGAAAACCCGTGAGAATAAGTCTTCCATTTCTCCACACCAGGTTTGATAACTTCAGCATCGCTGTCACTACTAGGGTAGCATTTTCAATATTAATGGGTGATTGATTTTGGAGTTGCAGCTCATCTGCATATGATCTTTAACTAAGACCTTACAGTTGTTCCGAAAGGATGGGGGGGGGGGGAGGCAAAGTCTAATCTTGGCCACCATGCCTTGTGTCGCAAAAACCCATCGACTACCTCGGCTGTATTACAAAAGAATTCTTTATTCGGTGCAAAACTATTAAACATTTTAGCAATTTATTTTTTTAATGGGTTTGTCAAGATCGTGACATGTTGTTTCAGTGTGATTTTTTTTATTTCATTGTGTTCATTGCTCTTCGCATTGGATAATAACGATAACCGTGCAAATTTTAAATCTGAAATGCCAGTGTGGGGAAATGTGTGAGCTATTATATTTTGTAATAGGAAGCTGCACTACGAAGTAACGTCTACAACTTTATCGTCATTCTAATGAATGTTACATAATCTTCTAATCGCTTGAGTTATCAACAAGTGCTATTCTGTATTTTAAAACGTTAAATTTAATTGAAACTACTGTACTGTTTACAAGCAGAGTCAACCTGTATGTGTGCAAATAGCCATAATCCCATTTGTTACGAGTTGTTTGTGCCCAGAATTTCCCGAATGAATAAAATGCTCTCAAAATTTAATAAAATATATTTTACAATGCAACGTTGATCAAATAAAATGGAGTTTTATTTTAGAACTTTCAACTTTAGATGTTATTTATAAGGGAAAAATTCTGAATGAGGCAATCAACGTTTTCAGAACGATTCGCAAAATCACGAAGTTATTTATCTTTTATAATAATTTATCACAAAATAAGTGGTTAACAATTTAGAAGCACGATACTTTTTTGTTAATGCTCAAATCCGCGGCCGTCAAAAAAATATAAATGTAACACTTTTATACAATCCACGACAATATTGTTTACGTTACAGTTGAGTTTATTTTAAAAAACACACTTCATTAGTTTTTTGTATGCTCTGTAGCGATACGTCTCGTCAATATAGAGATCATATTGCAACTTAGTAACAATTATATTCTAAAAGTCACTTTACTATGGCTATATTTCAAACACACTGAAACCGTTCCTTCTAACATTTTGTAATTATTGCAAAGTACAAAAGAACTTTAGGAAATAACAATAATTATAGTAAAAGACGTTATCCTCATTCGATATTCAAACCTGTACCTGCAACCTGAGCAATATTTAAGTCCTAATAAAGATAATTGTTCCATTACCTTCCGAGATAATCGTTGTTACGTATCATTACTCTCTAGATGTTGTTGCTTACGTTTCAGTAGGATTATTTTACATTACGTATTTCGCTTCTTCTCCTTGCAGAAATATTTCGTTTGAACGTAATTATACTACAAGAGAAGCAAGTTTTATGCTTATTTGTTAAATAAGTAACAATTAGTTTGAGGTTTTTCTGTATCGGGCTGTCATAAACACGAAACCACCATCTCTGTTGAATTGAAAAACACCATTAAAAGTTTATGTTCAGAGTTAAAATTAGAATAAACGAATAGTTTCAAAGATTGCTGTCAAATCGATATGATTCATATTCAAGCTTAAGATATTTGCTAACAAGTAAGTAATGATAAAACTCAGTACACTGTTGACGATACGTCCTTAAAAAATTGTTAACATCATTATATTGAGGAAATAAGTGACTCAATTTGTGACCCGGTTTTTTTTTTTTTTTTTTTTTTTTTTTTTTTTTTTTTTTTTTTTTTTTTTTTTTTTTTTTTTTTAATTTTTTTTATTAACGGAAAATATCGTGGCTTGATATCTGGGGCACGGATTTTCCAATTTTAATATTGCGTTTCACAGCAACTTTTCGATTTTTTGTTTTAATTTCTCGTGCATTTTCATGGTGCTTCACATCTACGTAACGATAACGCTTGCCAACTGTCAAGACCAAAGGTGTGAGAACCGAACAAATGTCTTCACTTGATATGGCCACGAAAGAACGGCATTAAAATGCGATCTCGAGTACTTGGAAGAAAAGGGTTCAATAAACATTATTTTTAAGCAGTACTTTGGTACCAAAAATTTATTTTGGTCATTCAAGTACTTGGAACACTGATAGCTCAAACAACCCGGAATAACAGATTAGTAAACGAGAGAATAGTATAATTCTACCGTTCGCTTATGTCTTTCGAATTGCGCCAGTGTTACCACGAGGCATCAAAAATAAATATGTATACAAACTTATTTAATAACTGCATTATAATGCTTCGTATTCGTTTATGTACTGGATAGCTTGTGTAATCTTATTAAGTTGTCAATAGTTAGTATAAAATAAATAATAATAATTGAAGCAGTTTTCGTCTTTGACTTGGTCAGGGAAGAGGTAGATCTGCAAAAACGTAATGTACGAAGAGTACACAATCGACATTTTAGGCCTTAAAATAGTTATTTCTTTATATTTTGCTAACAGATATCTCTATGCATAAAAATGAACCCTGACTGACTGATATGTCAGTTAGGGCCTTTTCACACGCGACGGCTTAGCAGCGCCGCTAAGCAGCGCTGCTCGTAGCACATCATTGCTTCAAATAGAAGCGTTCACACAGGGCGGCTGTTGGGTGTTTGCATCGCTGCTAACGCCACCAGTAGTTGGGTCGTGCTACCAGCAGCGCTGCTGAGGAACGTGTTTTAGTCGCGCGGCTGGTAACGAACCATTGAATCAAATGGAAGCTTTCACACGCGACGGCAGAATGAGTAGTTCTGCTACCGTCCTGCTTAACGCGCGTCCGCGTCGCTGCAGGCGCGCTCCTGGCTGGCGACTTTATTCATTAGCAGAGTGTCCCGGCCCCAGTTGTCTGGCCGCGGTCACGTCTACAGCATTGTGGGCGCAATGGAGGCTGTTAGTACGCAAAATATGTGTGACAATGTAAACACGGAAGATTTTATCTCTGAGATTGAAAAACATGAGGCTCTTTGGAACGTAAGACATCCAGATGACAGTAACAAGCAGATCAAAGTCAGTGCGTGGGAAGCTGTAATTGTGATTTTCTACCCAAACTTTGCTAATAATACTGGAGCTCAAAGAAACAATATAGGTGAGTTAACATAAATGTGTAATCTTTGAGTATACATGTGTATTTGTAGATATGTAAAAATATTTAATTAAGGTATAGTGAATGATAACGCATTGAAATATTTGTATGGGACCACTCAATAGCTTGCCGCAATAATATTTACAATGGGAACACAGGTTTTGATATGTGAAAAATAGACGTCAAAATTAAAGTTAAGTTTAAACACGTTAAATTACTAAGCATTGTTGGAAATTTGTACAATTTACATATATATGATTGTTGGCGAAATGGAAAATAATTATATGAAGAATACTTGAATTATTGAATCATTGAACTTACTTAAGCTATATTATACAATCACAAAAATTGTTAGGGCCTATTTGTTATTACCCGCGACCACCGACTACTTTCCATACGAATGTCATGTGTCATAGATCACACAAGAAAATTATATGACAGTTCATATTTTTGCCATTTGCCATGACAACTGTCCTTCGCCCATGAAAAAGTTTGCGAAAATATTACGAACGTCGTTCGCATTTTTACCACCCTGACTTGGGTTTGGTGGCAAATCACTAAGTCCCACTACATCCAATGTATCTTCAAATCTGTAGCCATCCCTGTCCCGTACAAAATTATGGAGTAGACAACATACCTTAATTATCATTTCAGCTAAATCGATGTCAACATTTAAGGACCTGTGAAATATTCTCCACTTGTTGCTCAGTATTCCGAAGGTGCACTCTATGTATCGTCTGGCTCGTGAAAGACGATAGTTGAAAATGTTCTTTTTAACTGACAAATATTTGCCTCCATATGGCCTCATAACAAATGTCGACAGTCCAAATGCTTCATCGCCGACTATAACGAAAGGAACATTTTCCGGGTTGTCCTTCGAAATTGGTCTTGCTGCTGGTAAACAAAGCCTATTTGCCTGAAGCATACTGTAAAAAGTGGAATTCTTGAATACTGTTGAATCTGACGCTTTCCCAGGAGCACCGACATCTATGTAGAGAAATTTGTAATTTGCGTCACACATTGCCAACAACAGGATAGAGAAAAAGTTCTTATAATTATAGTATAAAGAGTCACTATCAGTTGGCTTAATAAGTCTCACATGCTTTCCATCGACAGCTGCAACACAATTTGGAAAGTTAGCTTGCTGTTTAAACTTGATAGCACTTTCCAAAAGAAGTTCTTCTGTTAGGAGCGGGAAGCATTCCTTTCTCACTCTTGACCAAATTGCGGAACAAACCTCACGTACTGATGCAGATATAGTAGAAATTCCTATACGGTAATCAATATGTAGATCTGACATCGAGCAACCACATCCCAAATATCTGGAAAGAAACATAGCACATAAATCATATTTCTTAATTACAAAGTATTTACGCACGTAAATATAAAAACACAAATAATCTTCATTTCCAGCACTTAGATAAATTAAATTTATTTGCATTAATAATTTATATATTTAAACATGCAAAAGTGGCGAAATTAGTATACTCTGTTTCACATGATGATGATGATGTGTTAACATTTTTATGTGTTTGTTACAAATGCATGGTTTTTGTGGGAAACGTTCCACGTTTGTACAAAACAAATATTCCGTAAACAAATATACTTATTACTATGGACAGTTTCTTTTTCTCAGTGATACTATTATAATTCGAACATGTGAATGAACATCCCTAGGTGTCCCTGTTTGGAATTGAAACCTTTGTCACCCTCCTTTTCTACTCCCTAGGGGGAATTACAATCTACACATCATGTCACTGTGGATCCTCCCAAATGTCATGTTAAGGGCAAGGGTTTCTATTTATGCTATTTTTGAGAGTTTTATTTTTTTAAATCCTTAACGGGAGCAGATGTCGCAAATTCGATTCGTAAAAATGTTGTCAATGGTTTGTACTGCGAATCCTGATTTTTTCAAAACAAAGATGTATATAGTTTTGGCAAATTATCGACTTAATTAAATATTATTAAATTGATAGTTAGCATAAATTATAAAAAACTTGAATTCTGAAAAAATTAGGGCAGATATCAAAAACTATTTCCTAAAATTTTACGATTTAGTTTTGTGATATCTGCTCCCTTTCAGGATTTAAAAAATAAAACTCACAATTTTGCATAAATAGGAACCCGTGGCCTTAAGTTTAAGACGCCCGTCTACCTGGCGCGCTAATGCGTTTCAGTGTTTGTGTGTGTAAAATAACTGCGTCACCACTTTAAGTCCTATAGTAAATGCGTGATTGCGAGAAGCGTGTGCGCCAATCCTAGATTGCAGCATAGCGGCGATGGGGAATTTATGTGCGTATTTATATCGCTGTTACGCTCCCTTGTTTCTGGGCTTTGAATGCGGCAAAAGGTTCAGGTAGACGGGAAACTTATGGCCAGTCTTAACATGCTAATTGTAATAAAATTAGCTTTAGAAATATTTATCACATTATGAGTGAGAGTGATGTAAATCACAATTAGAGCCAAAAAAAAAATCCATTTTGTTACAGCTGCAGCATTTCAAAAGAAATGGAAGCATTTGCGAGACTCCTATACAAGGGAAAAAGCAAAGAAAAAACAAGAAACCAAATCTGGTGCAGCTGCATCTTACCACAAGCAGTACATTTTCTTTGAACAGCTGAAATTCTTGGACGTGACTACCAGGGTGACAAGTGGAAGTATTGAGGAAAGTTCTGGTAAGGAAGCTGAAGAAGATGAACCGAACCAAAACGCAGTTACAGTAGATGCTGTTTTACCATCCCAAGCAGCAAAACGACGAAGAAAATCTGATAAATAAGTTGAAGAAAACGGTCTGTTACTGTAACATTTGAAGGCAAGATACGTCTCAAAGAAACTGAAAAACCAGATGATGACAAACTTTTCTTACTGTCTCTGTACTCTGATCTGAAGAAAATTCCAGACCATATGAAACTCTGTGTAAAAGGACAACTTATCAGTGTCTTATCTGCAGCGCGACAGGCTTCTTTCGTTCCTAACGTAAACATCAGTCAATATCCCCATGCCAACCAATCATATACTCAACTGTTTCATCAAGATATTCACAACCAACCAAATTCTTTTCAGAATGTCTCCACAAATCGGTTTCAATTTCATAATCGGCAACCATTCTCCCCGCATCTCCATTCAAGTAATCTCCCAGGAATTCAAACGAGCGAAGCCCACCAGACTCAACATACAGCTCATCATTTTGAAGAAAACCACACACAGCCCTTGACTGATAACCGTGTCCAGAGCCCAGATGAGAGCAGCCAGTTATCAACCGAGTTAGATTTCTCTTACCCATTACCGTCGCCAAATCAGCAGCCGTAAAAGTTGAATTAAAAACTGTCACGAGAATATCACTTATACTGCTTTATAACAGTATAATGTGTTTTGCTACTATTGCATCTATTGTATGTCATTTTGCAAAATGTAAAAACTAGTATAATATTACAAATAGTGCTCATAAATGGAATACTTACATCTTTTTCATGCATTGCAAAACAATATAGTACGGTCAGGTGTTCAAACAGAATAACAATTGTAGCGTAGTGTACATAATTTTGTGTCTTACGGTTAAAATTGCTTTTCTGTTGTGTACCTGAAAACGAACTGCAATAAAGTTTGCATAGGGACATATCATTAATGTTTATATCGCCGCTTTCGTGTGGTAATGGTAGAGAGTGTGTCAAGCAGACACACGATGTTTTTATTTGCAGCCAGTGAACTGTATCTTAAGTATCAACATTTTGAATTAAATTTATTTATTTATTTGGAGACATTAATTTTTTAAAAGTATTATTACCTAATTTAAGTAAAGCGTATAAAACGCGTCTTATTTATTGGTTACTCGAACTTAAAGTTTAATTTAAATAAAATGTTACCTGCACGTTAAGGCAAGCTTCTCGTCTGGTGGAATAGCTTGTCTCATTGTTGTGTTATTTCTTGTGATGTCACTCTCAATTTTCGATAGAAGTTCATCGAACGTTTTTTTTTTTTTTTTGACATACGAAAATATAGGAAAAATTTTTCGTCGTCGTTTCGCAGGTCGTCGTATAGTGTATGGAAAATACCTTTGTCTATTCTTTCCTTCAACAAGGGATGGACCCAAAACCTCCTATTCTTCCCTTTTCTTCTTTTCTTCTGTCTTTTCTCTAACAAGAGTAGCAACAATAAATCACCTTCTCCTTCGGAATCCATTTTTGAACTGAACTCAGTAGTCGCGTAGAGCAGTTCGGAGGTCGCACTGCAGCAGAACTGCTGCGGCACCACTTTCGAACTGCTGCAGCCGCTTGTTGTTGGACGTCTGCTCAGCTGCAGCCCAACTGCTTAGCGGCGCTGCTAAGCCGTCACGTGTGAAAAGGCCCTTAGCCATTCCGTCAAACTGCAGCCCAAACCACAGGACCTGGAAATGTGAAATTTTTGTATGGGTTCCCTTTAGGTCATTGGCGAGCACTAAGAAGGGATTTTTCGAAATTTATCCCCTACGGGGTGAAACGTGGAGAAATGTTTTTCATAAGGTTCGTCTACATAGCTTGAACCCGACGGCCAATCGTCGTAACTTTTGCTTCAGTGGGTCAATCATAAAAACAGCATATTAGCCGATTTAAGTTTTTTTTTTTTAATTCAACCTTTAAAAGGGCGAAAAGAGCTGACATGTGTTTTCGATTAATTATCGACATCTACCGAAGCCTTCGGGATATAGAGTTAGTTACCTTTTACTTTAAAATGATGCTGATGTGAATACTCAAAAATACATTTTTCGATTTTTCGAGATTCGACTCCCAAAGAGTAAAACGAGGGGAAGTGTGTGATTTACGAACTGTCTGTGCAGTTCGAATCCAATTGGTTTTCGTCGTGACTATTACTTCAATTGGTTACGTATACAAATACTAACTTAGGAATCCAAGACGTTTCAGTATTTGATATTTAAAGGTGTGAAATACGGGAAAATTGTTTTCGATTATTCTTCCATACCTATCAAACCAATCGAGATGTCTTAGTGCTCTTTGCTTTAGAGAGATGATTACGTAAATATCAAAATTACCGTTTAAATATATTTTCCGAATTTAGCACCAAACAGGTAAAGGCAAATTGTGTTTTCGATTCACACTCGATACATACATCGACACGATTGATCTGTTATACAGCGACGAGATTTTTGTTTAAGACTGATGCGTACCCAAATATCTGAAAAGTATTTTCAAGATTTATCGAAATTCTCCAGTTAAAAAGATGAAAAGGGGCGAAAAATGATGAAACGTATTTTTAATACATCGTCGATATATCTTGAACGTATTGTGCTGTTTTTCACGTCCAGAAGACACCAGTATAATAGTCTATCATGTGATTAAAGGAATTTTCGAAATCCAGTGTTTATATATATATATATATATATATATATATATATATAACCTACCGATATATTCAGTTTATTTTTACTTCAGGATGATGATTAGGTAAATGACCGGAAAATGGTTGTAAGATTTTTGAATATTTGAACTCTCAGTACTGTACAGGCGTGATATGTGATTTGTAAGGTCTGATCGATTTTGCTTCGATTGAACAGACTATCGTCGTTATTTTCACTCCACTTGGATACTTGTACAATTACTTAAAATAATAAATTACGTTTTTTTCGAAATTCTACACTGAAAAGGGTTAAAAAGCATAAAATTTGTTTTATATCAGCCGATGGTATTTATTATAACCAGTAGAGAAATTGAGATGTTCGCGTCAGAACGATAGTTACGTTAAATACAAGAAAAAGTAATGCAAGTTTTTTTTATTTCATAAGATAATTAATTATTGATAAGAAAACATAGTTCGTAAAAGTTTACGGCCGACGATCCGAAAAGCAAGTAAGACCAGACAGAAATAAGTTATACAGGATTTTCATACAGCATTTCTACCGACACGTGTTGTTGTTCAATATCTATGAGCCAAGGAAATTATTATTTTTTATTTTTAAGTAATTTTATGAATAACTTGGACGTTATGTGGCGCAGTTGTTTATAGCTCGGGGAGAATCGGTCTTAATACGATGTAAACTATATATTTCACTCAATTACCCTATGGTGTTAAAACGTCTGTAATTTCACAATGTCAACATTGCTATGACTATAAATAAGGCCCAGGAATTATAGCTGTTACAGGCAGCGACAAACTTAAGTCTACTTTTTTCATTGACAGCTATATCTTCTTATCCTGCATTCTAACACTTGATGACTGAACTATCTATCTGCAAAGCCGCGGGATCACTGCTAGTTTATTATACGGGTGCGTAGACAGAAGTATGCCTACCTGTACCCTACTTCATTTCGTGACTGTTGAATGAGTTGGGACCTAGAAGGCCTACTTTCCGTGCGAAATGGCAACAGCGCCAGCAAGCAGCAGATTGGGCTTCTGGGTAAACGACTTAGTTCAAGTATAGTCTTATACCAAGTCTATCAAAAGAGAACACTGACTGGCAGACATATCAAACTGCAGCCAAAACCACCGGACCTAGAATCGTGGAATTTTTTGTGTGGTTTCTCTTCAGGTTGTAGCCGAACACTAAGAAGTGATTTTTCAAAATTCAACCTCTAGGGGGGTGAAAAGGGATTAAACAAATTTTCTAAGAAACTTCGATAGAGATCGAACCCGATGGCCTATCATCACGATTTTTACTTCAATGGGACACATGTAACAATTTATATTAGCCGATTCCAGGATTCTTTGAAATTCATTATTTAAGGGGGTGAAAAAACCTTAAATGTTTTTCCGATTAACTATTGATATCCATCAAATCCTTCGAGATAACGAGTTGATTCTTACATAAATATCTTGCTTACATAAATACTCCAAAAGGGGTTATTCGGTTTTTATACATTCAACTTCCAAACAGTAAAAAGAGCGGAAATATGTTTTTTAATTAATCGTCTACACAGCTCGAATCCGATAGGATATCGTCGAGAGTTTTTCTTCAGTTTGTTACATATGTAAATGACTAACACAGGACTCCAAGACGTTCTGAAAATTCATAATTAAGGGGGTGAAAATACTTGGAATATGTTTTCGATTATTCGCCCATATCTATCTAACCGATCGAGATATCGAAATGCACTTAGCTTTAGATTGATGCTTACATATATATCGAAAATATAATTTAAAGATATTTTTCGAATTTATCTCCAAAGAGGTAAAAAGCTACGATATATCGTACAACATCGTCGCTTTTTGTTTAAGTTTGATGCTTACTCGAATACCTGAAAATAAATTTTAGTAATTTTCGAAATTCCCCACCTAAAGACGTGAGAAGGGGTGAAAAAGAGATTTAATGTGTTTTTAATTATTCGTCGATATACCTTAAACCCAACAGGTATTGTGTTTTTCACGCCCAAGGGACACCAGTAATGTAGTTTAAAATGTAATTGAAGGTTTTTTCGAAATTAACTCTCTTAGAAGCCGAGAAGATGTGGAATGTGTTTTAAAATAAATCTTCGATACATATCGAACTCATCTAGATATTTTATTTAGTTTTGCTCCTGGATGATGATTAGGTAAATGGCATCAAGAAGATTTTTAAGAATTTTAAACATTCGAACTCTCAGTACCGTACAGGGGTGATATGTGTGATTTTACCTCGATTGAACAGGCAATCGTCATGATTTTTCACTCACGTGGATACTTATACATAAGGGTGGACCGAAAAAAAAAAATTTTTTTATAAGTTGTAATAGCGAGGGAAAGTTGCAAATTATACAGACAAATGAAAATAAAAATTAATTATCATAACCGGTTGACATCTTCCGGTCGCGCATACGCCCGAAAGTTTGACAAAATATGAAAAAAAAAAAAATAAAAAATAAAAAATAAAAAAGAAACATCATTCTTGCGATAATTTTTTTAATATTTATATAACATCTTTTCGTAATGTAATAGTTTGTAGCATTTTCAAATAGAGTGTAAAAATATTGGGTTTTAATTTGGGCTCGATTAGTTATTGGCTTCCGGTGGCGCATAAGGCCCAAAATTTGCCAAAATAGTGAAAATTTCATTTTTTCACTACAATTTTTTTCAACATTAACATACTTTTTTTTAACGCAATAGGAACACAATATTTATTTTTGAACATAACATTATCGTGTTTAATTATAGTGAATATAAATTATTAATTTTCGGTCACGCAATGATCCCAATGCTACAGAAAAATAATACCTAAAAACATAGGCTAGTGACAGAGTGATACTATAAACAACGGGCATGACATTTTTTTACTTGCTCTATATTAAAAAAATTAAATATTAAAGTAACAATATAGTTTTTAAACAATACACTTAGTTTTATACAAAAGATAAAAACAGAAATTTGACTAAGTAGTCCGTTGCAGTTGAACCTGTCCATTAGTACAGTTCTCTCTCTAGTTTGTAGCTGAAGGTTCTTTGAAGACTGATTTGCTGGTGAAGTTCTGCGTGGATGATCTTGACAGCAAAGTGTTTCTTTTAAATCCGTCTCGAGATTCGTCTCCACAAACTTTTCCTGAGGCTTCCGTGACAAGTTTGACACAGCGTTCAACAGCCTGTGTGTGAACTGGGAATTTCTTGAAAGAATTGTTCCAGTCAGGGATCAAGCCACTATCGATGTGCGATTTAATCTCGTCGTCACTGATTTCTGCCAACAGTGGGGGAGAAGACAAGTCAAAGTCCATACAGTTGATCATTTCTGAGTATTCTTGAGCATTGAAGTTGGTTTCTGGTGGCATAAATGTTCGTACTGTTTTCCTTCTTGCATAGATCTGCCTTGCCTTCAGAATTCTTCGAAGTCCGAGCTCTCTCATGTATTTCTTGTTATCTTGAATCATTGCTAACAGTAAGTATTCTGGGTGGGCGAAAAAACCTTTCCGTTCGATGACAGGGTCGACAACATCAAACAAAGGTTTTGGCAAATACCTGGTAGATTGTACTGCTTGGTAAACAAGTTTCGGACCGTCTGTAAAGTGTTTACTTGTTTTGATAGTAAACCACATTGGCATGTATGAATTCAATACAAACAAAACTATTTCTTGAAGTTCAGGTGAGGAGCATTCTTCACTTGTGTACAATCTGAGAGTTCTATTTGCTTTTGTCAACCACGTCGAATGTGATAAGTGCCCAGGTTCTCGTACAGCCAAATCTTCTTTACAGGTTCCTGATTGTATTGCCTTTGAAATATCTAGTAGGTATTGCTGATCTTTGCTAAGCATGTTTCTGTCTATCTCTAGGATCTGACAATCAATACTCTGGAAGTTAACCACCGGCAGTTTTTGGCAGTCAACTAACTTTTCACTGATTGGCCCTTTAGAAGTACTAGGCCCCGTTGTCTTGCCATCCAGGTACTGGAACATGTGGCGGAATGGCAACTCATTGAAATGGAGGAGGCAAATCGCCAATTGTACAGGTTTCCTTAAATAAAGTTCAACTCGGCGAACCAGACCATTTTCCCAACCCGTATTGACAGCAGTACCATCACATCCGATGACTACTAGATTTTCAAGAGAAATACCATGCTCAGACAGGTAGGAAATTACAGACTTGACAATATCTTCAGAGCTTCCAGAATTTGGAGTAACGTGGCCAACATAGAGTGAGCCGGGTTCTTGAATCAGCGAGTAATGCTCTTCCTTAATAATTCTGCGAAACCTTTTTGAATGAGCTCGCTCTATCACCAATGTGTTCGTCCTTTCTTCCATCTAAATAGGGACCTAGCAGTGGAAGTCTGTCTAATTTACAACACAAATTAGCCTTAACATTTCGCTTTTCCCTTCTTATTTTGTTTTTATCTATAACGTGGGAGGAATCTGAATCAGTAACAATACCAAAGTCATGCAAAACACTTGATGCGATCGCCGCCGAACATCTCTATGGCACCCTAAGCGTTTACTTTACCGCGAATGGTCTTTTATGCAGTTTTATTACTACCAAGTCAAAGCACATTTAGACAAGTTACATTGTTAACGTGATTTGCACAACAGGATATTTAAAAGAAACAAATGGTCGCATCACACACTTCTGTTCCGTCTCGGACGGTAATATATTTGTGCTGCCTTGAACAAATTTCACGGTCTATAATAAAATAACTATTTGAAGTAATCCTTTACTTGTAAAAAAAATGCTCTAATTAATTTCACATGCCCTCAAAACTATCAAACCACTGCTTTTTTTGCGATAATTTTTAGTCCTACTTTGATGACGTTATAACTCTACCTGCCGACAGTTTAAAAAACTCTAGTGCTCGTCCTGTAATTTATCAGGAATTTACCCTCCAGTATTCTCACAACTTTTACGAATTTACCCTGAAACCATCTACAATACCTCTAGCTAATGGATAACCACAATTTAGTCCCAGAAATTTTATAATTACTTTATTAACTCAGTGCTACAAATTATTTTATTACTACTAATTTTCTTGGCATAATTTTAAACACAGCAAAATGTCAACTCCCCTTCTATTTAAATACTTGTCGAGAAGGAGTTATGGTACGCAAATGTACCAGTAAATCCACAAGTGGATGACAAAACTTCACTTATATCTCTGCCTCGTTGTATAGTTACAAGTAGGCTAAACTATCAACACAATCATTAATAAATAACAAAGTTAGTATTAATTCACCTATCTCTATACAACACACATAGTGACGATGATTTTTACGACTCCCAACATTAAGTATCTACGACTTTAATTAAGATATTTGTTAAAATTTTTTATTTTTATTACTCTCACTGTTAGATATAATTAACATTTGTAGGTCGTTACAGGTAACAGGACGTAAAACAAAGTTTTCTAATACTGACGGGTTTATTTGCAACTAGTCAGTCTTAATTTGTTACAAAAATATTTTACAACAACCAAATGTATTAATTCTTAAGAGTGTATTTTATTTCAAAAATTTTTCACCGTAGGATGATGTTCCTTAAATTACATTTTTTTTACATTAAGTACAAGAATTAATTAATGGAGTGTGAATCGCAATGCTTGGTAAACTACGTAAGAATCACTGTTTAGTAACATTTAGCTGTGTTTCGTCTGCAAACATTCCTACGGCAGATAAAGTACTATAATGCTAGTGTAGCCAGTCACATTTGACTCGATGTCAATGTGCTGCAGCCAAAAGCCAGCTGTAATATTGTGAAGGTCGTGTAAAGGTCAATGCTAGAATCTAAAGGTCGGTACAGCCAACAGAATAGTTTTGTGAACAGTAACGCTAAATGGGAATGGTAAATTACTGACAATCAAGAAGAGTTTATGCTGCTGTGCAAATGGCGAACATTGAGGAAGAAAAACTATTTCTGTAACTATTTCAGATCACATTTTATGTTAATCTTCGCATTCAGTATGTCTAAGCAGTGATTAAGGTTCCGATTGAAATCATGACTTATAATTATTTCCTGGTATGGCATTGTCACAGGCAGTGTTATGAACATTATAATGAAGTTGAGAAGAATATCCTTTTAATATTTGTTTTCGAATGCACTTATTACAAATTTTGGCTTTAAATATAAATTTAACAATAAAATATGAATGAGGTATTTCATGATGCATTTAATAGCTACACGCGATCCGAGTGTCATAAAGTATAAACATATATCATGAACACGAAATGCAAAAAAGCAAATCAGTTTTGCTATTCTGACACAATAATAAATACGAACTAAATACTTTAATGCTCCCAAACATCGTAATCTTAGTACGTATATAAGAAACATGTGGTATAAATCGCTTTGAAGATACATAAATTCTTTGTATAAATCACGTAAGTGTTATTTGTGATTTCTCTTCGCAAACATAATGACATATTTTAAGAATTTGGTAAATTTCGCTGCTTACTTTAATAGACTAGTTCATTTATTTTTCGTACACAGGATTTCTTGGTACAAATTGCAACCAAAAAAATTATTTAACCGATTCTGAAACAAGATGCAGCTCAATTTTTCATAGTTTGACGTTTACTGTTATAGAATGTAAGTCGTTTAATAATTTCAAAATCTTCAACGTATTTTATTTCTCTTAGAAAATCACGGAGCTCATGAAGCTATTTTTGTGATCCCCTCCTGAATTTCACATAAGATATTACAAATTTAAAACAATATTTTATGCTACATATGTGAGTTAAGTGTTAGTTTGTTCGTAAACAATATTGTAACCAAAGGTATGCGTGACCAACTCGAGACATTAATATCCAACATAGTAGTATTTTTTTTCAGATGGGGTAACAATTTATGCAATACGTATTCAATTTCATAATGGATTGCTTCCGTAAAAATTATATTTAAAAATACTAACACAAAGAAGGAATCGTTCGCACTTCTCTATTAAGAGCTCTGCCAGATCAGAGCTGTCTTAAGTTTTTTGAAGCATGGAGTGATAAGCGCAACAATGACGAGTATTTAAAGTGCGCTATTGTCTGTCAACCCGAGCTACTCATTCTGTGTTGTGTTCTTACGTCGTTTTCCTATAACACTTTCAGTGGGCGTTACCTCATGTTACTTCTACGTCTTCCCAGGTCAGGCTGGGTGTGAACTTGTAAATGGTCTGAAATAGCGGTATCTATACCATTGTCTCATGAAAAGTTTCTTTGTTAAGTCACATTGATACCTGTAACATAATAATATAGATGCACTCTTGGCCGAGGGGCTGCATAGCCGCGGGTCACAAATAAGAAAAATAATGTCTCTATCGCTTTTAGGAACGTTCACTGCATTCATTTGTGAAAATAGTCCACATTCAAAATTACTTGTGGTTTGTGATATTAAATTAGTTTCGATAGTTTTACTACGCTACGTGGATTCACACACAGCACTGGAATTATAGTTTGTCGGACCGAAACTAATGTTCAAGAAAACCGACCATGAAACAAATTACGTAGAAATACCTAAAGTGTTACGCATTTATAAGATGAAAATATAAACTGCTAAACATTTTTTTTATCTTCCGCTCCTTCTATCATAACACCGAGCAAATGGAAGAAAACTCTAACAATCCCTAAGCGAAATAGGAAAAACCAATATTCTTATCCCCTATCGTAGTACTTAAAGACCATTTAGGCACCAGCGCATAACAACTGTGCAATACAAAGTGCAGTTTACTAAAATTACGTACTTTTTAGGTCTCCAATTAGTTTTAATAAAGTAACCAGAGTAAAATGTTTGACTACATTACGTAAAGTCAGAGAAACATGCTTTTAATTGGATATTATTCATTAAACTGTGAATGACATTCAATAAAACACTGTCACGCCATATGTACACGATATCTAACCGTTTTAACAATCCGACAGTTACATAACTAACTAGGGCGTTAAATATATACTTTTATAAACATATTTTAGTTTTTATGATTTCATAGTTCTATTATTGAGTCACATTTCTGACGGAAAATGTGTTGATACGGAGATAGTAAAGATTCTTTCGACAATGACCTAGTCAGGATTCTATTTTTGAGGTTGTCCTCTAATGCCACTCTCAAACATATCACTTTTCAATCGTAATGTATAAGCGCAGACGTTTAATACAATAATGCCAATTTGTAGAACATAAATAAATAATGTAATGGTAGATGATATTTAATAACGTTAAGAAATTTTAAATGTTTAAGTGGTGTGCTACATATTTAAACATTCGTTAAGTTTAGAGAAGTGCTCATGACCCAAGAACAACTCATGTTCCCTTTCAGTAACACTTCTCTTGAACCTGTAACCTATTAATTATCTTTAGAAACAGAAGGAAATGATTCCCTTGTTCAATGACCAGAATGTTATAATACACTGTCCAGTATATATATATATATATATATATATATATATATATATATATATATATATATATATATATATATATATATATATATATATATACACATATACATATATATATATATATATATATATATATATACTTTGTTTATTGCGTTCGACAAAAGTCTACAGTTCTGCAAATACAACTAAATAAGTGGCATACCAACAATTTCAATTATGTGAGTTGTGTGCTCTTTTTCCTCCAAGGAGTATTACATTGCGAGCTGCAGCGCGCGTCAATCCACAACCTGTGATTGCGCCTGGGACTTAGTGCTTCTGCAGTACACACCGTACATAGCCGTACGGGACTTTGAAATATTTTCGGCTCCACGAGTGCGCTCATTTATTCTGAACAGCACTGTACATTTGTTCTGATTCAACGACATGTCGACACACCGCAGCCCACTCTGCAACGCCAATTTCACTGAACCATCGTTCACACAAAGTTTGTACATCACATAGTTTGAATGCCCCGTTCCTATCACCCATCCACTCACCGTTTCACCTGTGCCCATACCATTCGAATTGGGTTGAGATCTGGGTGATATGGGGTCAGTCGCAACGCTGTGCGGTCACATTGTGATAACGTGTTATTGACCACAGACCACAATTGTCTTGGTTTGTGTAATTTCATGAACTCGTACAACACAGACTTAAGCATATCAACACAACACGGAATCTTGTGCTGCCTTAGCCGTGCAATCATGTCATCCTTTCTACTCTTAGAAGTTCGGCCTTCTACAACACCATGGGGTGATAAGGAGCATTATCTAATACTACAACCGTATTTGGCTTCAAATTCTCAATTAATTTTTCCTTCAGCCACTTTAAATTATTTTCTCCATTCATTTGATCGTGATAATCCCCTGTCTTCTGGTTTTCTTTCCAGATCTGTAACTCATTTTCGACAAATGTCTTATGTTACTCTTTTCTACAAGATTGCTCCTATTAGTCCTGGTTTTTCTCCAGCGAAATCCTGTATTATGTAATATTCTCCTATCAATGTTGTCACTGCCTTCAAACTCTATAGCTTCTTGTAACTTGTACCGGATCGTACGCACATCAGGCACACGTTTTTCACTTTTATAGTAATCGAAAACTACTCTACACACCACGCCCACGTCAAAACCGTCCAAGTTAGTCACAGAGTTGTCACGTTATTCGTTTCCTATTCGTCGTTGTGAAAGGTGTTCCCTCTGCTGATGTAAGACTTGCCTCGCTCTTAATTCGCTGCACAGTGTGGTCGGCTACGTCTGTTGCAACTGCGGTTCGTTGATGCGCCTTTGTTAAAGTAATGGACGGCGCATTGCCAGTTGCTTCCGTATCTATAAAACACAACACATTATAAACTACTTCCCTAGATTGGCTGTGTAGTACACAACCTTTTCCTTTCAGATTTGATTGTGCTGGCGGCATGGTAACTTAATGCACTCATACAGCCACAGCAACTGCAGATCACACATTGTGACACGACGGCACAACATCACCTGTCAAATGCAGTGTCAAGGTCACACATGTTAGCACTGGCACACGTCAATTGACACGCATAGTAGAACTCCTGCTGTGGGAGGGGAAGTAGCCCGTCTCCCCTACACACTTCCCCTCCAGTCGTCCGCCAACTTACGTGGCGCGTAGTGTAGCAGGAACTAACGTCGACAGATTACAAGCGTCTCGTACTGGAAGACAGTTAACATACAGTACCGCATGGATACGTATATACGTAATGTATTAAATATTTAGAAGATACATTACATAATAGAGTAATTATTTTTCCCTGGTAGCGGTGTTATATATGGAATATACGTACAAATATAACTATAATGAGAATACAGTATAAACATGTATCTACCAATAGAAAATTCTGAATGCGACATAACCACGCCAGAGCTCTGTGCAAGGCATAAACACAAGTTTCTGATGGTCCAAGCCCATAAGAGGCAGGAGACACCTGAGGATACAAATTTATAGTAAGTACATTCTTGGCGAGACTGCTGCGAACCCAGCCTACTGTTGGTTCATTCGTGTTCCGACTCGGAAATATGGGAAAGACTAAAAGGTTGTTGAAGATGAAGGGTTGTAGAGAGGAGAAATATTAGCAAGTTACTTAATGTATGCATGTAAGATAAGGTAGGGTTATTAAGGAAGCTCAAACGGGTACACCGTGTTAATTTATTTTTTAATCAAATAGATTTTTATAAAACAGTTTTTATTAAGTACACGTGGGGTTTGGTAGAAATGTAAATTCGAAAAACTGTCTGAAAACTTTTACAAAACCTTTATTTCTTATTGGATATCGATCAGGTATACCTAGGATAAGTGACGGGAATAATCTACTATCATGATAGTATTAATCAAACAAAAATCTTACAAACCAATATCGTCGACGTACCTAGTTCTAAACAACGATAGTCTTTAGTTACAAATAAAAACATCGGCATTTTGGATGTTTGGCACGATATATTCTCCATTATTACGCAGTCCATTTTGCTATCCAATTTTTAGCGAATGATGCAAATAAATAATCATGTATGTAGGTTTCAGTAACAAAAATTGCAAATGTTTATGGCATACATGTGCAGTAATGAATTAAATTGATATAGTAATACAATTTAATACCTAAGTAATTTAATCTACTGATTAAAAACATTATAACATGTCGGGTTTTAGTAAAAAAATGCTACGATAATACTGTTAATTAATTTTACCATAAGACAAAATGTATGTTGGTGTTAAATACATATTCACCACAAAAGCATCAAGTGTAGAGCTATTGTGACCCTAAGACATTTCCCTTGATTTTTGCTTTATCTTTTTAAAACGTTGATACATTTCTCACAATCATGACAAACATTTTCGCAGGAACAATATTTTTATCTTCAAAACGATTTTACAAACAATTTCGTCCCAAAATGATATATCTTACATTCGTAAGAAAATCTCAATTTATTTGTAAGAATCTGACAATAAACTAATTTTCTGTTAAAATTTGTATTATAACTGACGAATATATCTATAAAGTATTGATGTTGCGGCATGAGGGATATCTTGAACACACCCATGCCCTTAACACAAACAATAACTTCACAAACAGATTTCACATTTCCAAATATATTCCCATTGCACCTGTTTGCTGGTTTGTACCTCTCTGAGTAGACGTCCACAAAACCACAAGTAAAGGATTGTTACATATTTTCTTTGATTTTGTTATTTTTTAATTAGTTGCAAAATCGTGAATGAAAACTAGTCTACAGAAAGTATGTTTTAAATCGAGTAGGACATCAACGGTTTAACCACAATATTCTAGTTTTCAGTAATGTTTCTGTCCTTCGAAATTCAGGACAATATCTAATAAACAACATTAGGATTATGAGTTTTCTTCGCAACGGAAAGATTTTTCTTTCCGTATTGTCAATGAACAGGTTGTGACAGAAAAATATTAATGTTACATTATAGCTAATGAAAGTGTACATGGAAAATATGCTTGGAATATTACAGTTAAATGATTTAAGAGGGGGTAACACCAACATCAATTATCGACTTGGAAATTAAATATTTTTTAGCTAGTTACGAAAACCACTTTAAATTTTTTGCTTTGACACAATTCCATATAATTTCATTGCTTAACACAAAATGGTATTTTACTTAAACTTTTAAGAACTTTGAATTTATATATTACTTATATCCCTCACTATAATTAACTTTTTTAAATTTAATAATAATAACTAAATTTTACACTTTAAATAAGCTGTCACCACGTAACATTTAATTACGTTTTTGTTTAAAACTTTTTAACAGATCACATAGAGCATGAGGAACTGATACGCTAATTTTGTGTCTTTTTAACATCGTCTTATGTATGTATTCAGTGTTTTAAGACGATCATGGTACGTATTTAACGATATTGCTTTCGGTAACTTCCACTAACAATAGACCTTAAGTATTTTGAAATTTCAGAATCCTTTCTCTAAAAGAGTTAGCATATATATATATATATATGTATATATATATATATATATATATATATATATATATATATATATATATATATATATAGAGAGAGAGAGAGAGAGAGAGAGAGAGAGAGTCCGGGCACGAATTCATCTGACTGGGGAAGACAATTTTCTGTATAATCTAAGGGGTTTAGGTCAGTTCGTTGTCAGTTTATTTTCACGGCATTTATGAACAGCTTTCCGGCATTTACGTGGCACTTCAATGCATGTTAAGTTCACAATCAAACTCATGCCTCGCTACTCAAAGTTCTGAGCATTGAGGGTGCTCATCATTTAAAAATTCGTAATTGTATGATTTTACCAAATACTATCCAACTCGTTATACTAAAAATCCACAAATATTACACGATGCCATAAAAAAACCTTTACAACATTAATTCATAACAAAAAATTCATGAAACAAGGTACCCAGACGTGGTTTGTGGCATTTTTATCTGAATATCTGAAAGTTAAATGGTAAATTTTGTCAGGTTGTTCAGTCAATACATCTCTCCATGTGCACATTTAGTTGCCCGCAGCACATCAACCTGATACTCCGGTTCTCTCCAGGTTCTCTCACGAAGCCCTGCATCAGGTACACGTTCAAAGTCTCCACACTTGTGCTTGGCCAGCCGCTGCCTTCTTGCTGCACAACACTCCCTGTTTCCATAAATGTTTTGTGTCACTCGTGTAGTGCCGGTCATGAAGGCGGTTTTCTCCCATATTTGGTCCTAAAATTACGTTGCATCTGCATACCTGATTATTTTAGATTAACCAAGATAAACACACTGTGCCTTCTCTTGGGGTGTAGTCATCTTAAGGGATTTTAAGTTGTCAGCATCCAAACCAGCAACAATCAAACAAAATATCAGATCAAAACTTAGAGAGTTTCGGTTCAAAATGACACAAACCACATCCAGGTAACTTGTCTCATTCATTATTTATTTTGTTTTGAAAGTTAAAGGGTTTTTTTATGGACAACCTGTATATTTTTTGTTCGTAGTTTCGATAAAAATGAAAGAACAAAATGGAGTCTGACTTACTGACAAGAAAAAAATTATTTCAAGTGCAAATGTCTTTGGTTGGAAAACAGTTCGTAAAATAGTTTATTGAGTAAAAATTGCGTAACTTTACCGTAAACTGGGTTACTTTGCATAATAACATTTTACTACACGAACTGTTTATTTTTCTACAATTTGGTAATGAAGTAGCGTTCACTACCTAGAAATGTAATATTTACACACTAAACTATAATTGTATAGCTGTCTGAATCTTCGCAAAATGACACGCAAACGAAAATATTAATGGTGAAATATTAACCAACAGATGCAATGTAACTTCTGTTTTACGGTATGTGTTGCTCTAAACGTGACAAAACATCACAGAAATATTTATTTTCATCCACAGAAAACTATTAAGTGATAAAACCGTGCCAGAATTATATCATAGTTAAATGTTTCAGCGTGTCGTCAATTTACAAATCGCTAAACATGTTCCAGCAAATTCGTGGTCTTTTCATTTTCAGCTTGTTCGCCTTGCGTTCTTCACGCCGTCCCTCGACGCTCCGGGGAGGGATGCTGAATAAATGTATCTCGTCTGTGCGAACAAAGAGATGTGACTGCAAAGAAGGAAAGATACCGAAACCTTGGGTTATACTTTTAGTCATTGTGTTCGCTGCTTTCAGCCCTAATATCATCATCATGACCTACTTGTCAAATGTCTCGTCTTTGTGAGAAAAGAATGGCGAACGTAACTTTTTTATCAGAACAATAAAGCTGGAAAATGATATAACTTGATTATATTTCGTTTAAGAGAGCGCTTAAAGTATACATAATGATTTTATCGTCACATTATTAAATTACAGTGTACAGGATATGATAAAATTAGGAAAAAAAATTATGCAACGTGTGTGCTAAAAAAATAGTTTTGAGATATCTATTGTAAAAAAATAAAAAAAAACATTTCAAGTGACCGTCGCTATGAAAATATAAACAACGTACAAAAATGCCATATCAACTTAGTCTACTAGGAACTTTATTTGAACCAAGTTTTATTACATTTGCTCCTTACGTTCCAAATTTTTTTTAAAAGAAGGAGAAATTGAGAAACACACAAACGGACAAGGGAATAAATAATGTTTTAGCGACCTGCATTGGTGTACACGTCACAGTAGCTGCCTGCTCATAGCTCTGAGCGGTCTGAAGAGTCAGATTATTTAAAAACTACTCAACGTAAATAAGCGACCGCTGCTTGTGAATATTACTCAAATAACGTTACACGTGTATATACCAAAGTAAGGTTCAGCAGTTATCATTACAGATTATTGTCAGGAGGCCAAAGTGGCGAAAGTGAGTGTTTTTGAGCATTGAAATCTTGGTGCAGAATCTGTTATAGAATATAGACGTGTATAACTTACGTTTATTGTCAATATGACATCTATGTCTCGTAGAGGTGTGTTGTTGGCGAGAAAATCGCACGTCAGTAAGTTACCTGCGCCTAGAGGCTGGGGTAATGTGTGATGTGCGTGCTGTCTCGACCTTACAGTTCCCGCATTTCAAGGTCTTGAAAGACGTCCACTTAGCAACTTAAAAAAAGTGAACTTTCCCTTTTTTACTTTGCTCAAGAGATTGTAATTTTATTTGTAATACTTTGTACCGTCCCCTACTTAGGGGCTAGCGCCTCAACCAATGGTGACGGAAACAAAGTTACAAGATCAATGTAAAGAGGGTGGCGAATCCCTGGAAATTTGCCAGGGCGCTAAGGCAAAAGTAATCCTCACTCAAAAGTAAACTAAACTCTTAACTTCTAACACCTCAGTAAAGTAATACCAATCAAACATCAATAGCAGCGATCAAAATCACATTAATGTTCCAATCAAGAAAAGGTAACTGTAACTACAACATCAATTAAAGATCAAGTATCGGGTTCAATCCCAACAGGGATTTATTCTAAACTCAAAATCAAATAACAAAACATCAACATAACCCTTAACCATTTTACAAACTCAAATAATCAGCAACACAAGTCAAAAAGTGTAAATATAAAGAAAAATATGAAAATACAAGCATAACATTAAACATTAACTTCATGAATTACTATAAACAGGCGTGCAGAATATAAGTTAATCTGTCTATCTGGATAATATGACTCAGAGAAGGCCTAAATGAGAGTACTGCAAAGGGTGTAGCGAAAGACAAAGACAAATATTACACATGTGCTAGCCGTAACCTTATAGGAAACTAACTTTAACAATAACAAAGAACAATGCTGAGTCCCATACCTCAGTAGCAAGTACACAATACGACTACAAGTCTGAAAAAAACCCTATACTTATAGGTGGTAAACTTAAGGGGGACACACGCCCCGAAACACACATACACCACGGGGACACCGCCCCAAAACACATACAGCAGCAAAATCTACCGAGTCCCATACCTCGGTAGTATGCATACAATACCTATCACCCTAACACAGTTTCAATGCAGGCACACACAGTGCATGAAAATTACTCAATCCAAATATTATAAATGATCTGCTATAAATTTACATTCTCTGCAAATGTCTAACCTTGAAAATTACACGCCAGCAATTATTAATCAACCAAAAACGAACAAAACTCAAAATATTTAAATGTCTGCCCCTCTTTCTCTCACACT
>PNEQ01120077.1:0-14312 GCA_003012365.1 Medauroidea extradentata | reverse complement strand
AATTTCTGTTCCCTCTCCATCCTCTTCTAAACTCTCTGAAGCTTCTCACTCTTTTTTCCACTTTATTTATAATCAATCTTGATTAACTAGGAACCTAAACTCCCTCATCCTCCCTTTCTTTTCACAACCTTAAACAATCTAACAAGCTTTTCTGCTCTTCACCTCTCTTAAAAAGCATTCCATTCTATTTCCTTCATCTTTCTAGTTTTTTTCGTCCTTACCTTCCTGCTCCTGCCTTTTTCACCTACCCTTAACCTATCATTACCTTCACCTTCCTCTGAACCTTCTCCAGTTTTAGACCTCTCCTTCTCTTTGTGAAGGATCCCACACTGTTGCTGCGTATTCGAGCGTTGCAAGTATCATCATGGTGTATTCTTTCTCCTTCACCCCACAGCTGACTCAATTTAAGACCCTTCCTTTCCTCTCCAGAGCCCTTCTTCCCTTAGCAACCATTCTTTCTGTTTGTCCCTTTTACCTAAGGTCTTCATGTAGTACCACCCCTAAGTACTTGAATTCTGTCACCTTCTCTATCTCCTGCTCATTTCATCTGTACATGACCCTGCTTTTTATCCTCTTTCTAGTGGATCTAACGACCTTTGTCTTCTTGAATTTAATTTTCATTTTATTTCTTTCTGTCCATTCTAGCACCCAATTAATGTCCGTCTGCAAGTTGTTTCTCTCACCGACCTTCGAATAAAATTCACAATTATCTGCTAACAACCATGATCATAATTATAATAATCATAATCATTTTATTAGTCATTAAATAGCAACAGTTACAATAGATTTTGTCATAAGTGTTATACAGTTAAATTACATGCTGTTGTCTTTAAAATTAAATTAAAAATACTCATTAATACTATAAAAAGGGTTCAGCATCAACCATGCTAATACCTTCGTTTTGAAATTTTTTGAATTGAGATCCTTTGTTACATTTGGTAACTTATTGTACACTTTTATTGAAGTGATAAAATAATTCTTTTGAACAACAGCGAGCCTGGTGTAAGGCACAACCTGAATACTAGAATTCCTGCTACTATATAGTTGAATGTCTTTTCTTAATGCCAAGGTATCTGAGTTATTAACAACAAACACTTTGCAATTTAAAATATACAGGTTAAAAATAGTTAAAATTCGACTACAACTAAACAATGGACGACAATGCGCTAGTATCCTTGATCCTGTAAGTATCCTTGTAGTTTTTTTTTTGGAGTAAGAGCACATCTTTGACATGAGATGAATTACCCCATAGTATAATACCATAACTTAGTATACTTTGAAAAATTGCAAAATAAGTGGTTCGTAAATATTCATATGGAATTGAGTCTCTTAAACGCCTAATTAAAAATAACACTCTGGACAGTCTACGGTTTACATGTTTTACATGGGTGCTCCAAGACATAGTACAATCCAAATGAAAACCCAAGAGATTTACACTTGTTTTATACTTATCTTCAAGAGATTTCATATCTGAGCACAAAATGATGGTGTGCATTTTAGCCAAATTATTCATAAATCCATTTACTTTGAACCATTTTGTAGCTGTATTTAAAATAGATTTTGATCCGTTATGTAATTCATTTATATTATCTAAACATTGAATAAATGTTGAATCATCAGCATACAAAATAGAATTGCATGACACATTTTTATCCAAGTTATTAATCATGATCATGAACAACAATGGGCCCAAGATGGAGCCTTGTGGAACACCATGGTTGGGAAACTGTTCCAATATCAGATTGTTGGCCATTTATTTCAACAAATTGAGATCTGTCTGATAAATATGAATCAAAGAATTTAAATGCAGAACCAGAAATACAGTAATATTGTAACTTATGTAGCAAAATTTTATGGGGCACACAGTCAAATGCTCGACTTAAATCGCACAGTACAGCCAAAGCAATTGTATTACTATTCTTAGCACCTGAAGCAATCATAACAATGCAACTTACTACATCACATGTTGATTTACCTTTCCTGAAGCCGTACTGTCTTTATGAAAACAAATCATGAGTTAAAAAATAATTGTATAACTGTTTATTAACTATTACTTCAAGTATTTTACCAATCACTGGTACCAGTGAAATTGTTCTATAACTATTTACTGCATGTCTAGGCCCCTTTTTATAAACAGGTACAACTTTAGCAGTCTGAAAGCTATATGGGAAAGAACCCTTCAACAAACATTCATTAATGCAAAAGGTCAAGGGATATAGGAAGCAGTCAATAGTTTTTTAAGAAAATTACTAGACATTCCATAAAAGGCTTGACTATAAGATGATTTCATATTATAAACAATTGAACGCACTTATTTGCAAGACACAGTATCAAATTTGAATTCAACCGAAAGCACTGGTCTATTTTTATTCTTAAGCAGTGTTTCAGCTAAATTAAATGATGAAGATAGGCCTACATTAGTCACAACCTCATCCACAGAAGTGACAAAATAATCATGAAAGACATTTGGTGAAATCGTAGTATAAGATTTTATCTAAATGCTCATTTATTAGAGCCCACGCTGACTTACATTTGTTGTTAGAAGATTCTATCAAGTTTGCATTAAAGTTATTTTTTGCTACAGTAACTGCCTTCTTGTAACTTTTCTTATAATTAATATAAATGTCCTTATTAACTACTGATCTATGCAACTTATAATTATTATTTTAAATAATTAAACTTTCTCTCATATTAACTAAATCTCTTGTAAACCATTTTTTCTTGGTGGCTATTGTTTTATTGTCAGAAATATTAATTTTTTAACTGGAAAAATATTTTCAAAAGTATTATAAAAAATTTAAGAAACTTGTCACATCACAAATTCCAGGTTTTGTTAGGAATTCAAACCAATTGACACCATTAAACAATGTATTAAATTCTTCAATATTGTAACTATTAAAATTTCTTGTCAGAATGTAACTTTTCTCATCAGTATTTCTGCTTCTATTAAAAAATTTTAAAGTGAATTTCATACAAACAGCCATATGATCTGATAGAGCAAAATCTATTACATGTGTATTATTCTGTGATTCTACGTTCAAAGCAATATTATTTAAACATCTTATACCTCTAGTGTGTTCAAAATTCATGCAATATATATTAAAAGAATGAAAAATATTATGCAACACATGATCATCATCGTTTCCTGAACCAACATCAATACTAAATAAAATCTCCTGCAATAATGTAAGTATAGCCAGGATTTGTACAATGTAACAAGCCCAGCATGTTGTTTAGTTGACTAAAAATCTTATCAAGATCACCACTAGGGGATCTATAAAAAGAAACAATTATCACACAGAAATGATTAGATTTTACAGCAGATACCTCGAAAACCAATTCAATACATAGTTTGGTTAAATCAAAGTTACTAAAATGCAGTGAGATCACATCAGCAATAAAAATGCACATACCACCATTTTTGTGGTTACTACGGCAAAATACACAGATCATAGTAAAACCATTTATCTTAAACAAATCAATGGACAGCCAATGTTTACTTAGGCCTATACAGAGAATATTAAAATCTGTATCACTTAATAACAGCTCCAAGTCCTCTACTTTATTCCTTAAATATTGTATATTTTGAGAAAATATTTCCAAATTTTGATGGATTCTAAAAAGACTGTTTACTTCCCTAGAAAAGCTAGGCCTGACTATGTTGTCTCTGTTGCTGAGTTTTCCCCCCTAAAAAAAGTCCAGTATTTTCTTTAAAGTCATTAACCTTTTTAAACTTTCTAGAGGAGTAAAATTTGTTAACTAGAATTCCATCTGGCCAGGCTTTATAACCAGGATATTTCGTTATAAGTTCTTCGCAGAGAACATCGACTTAAAGCACAGCCTTTAAATTATTAATAATATCGCTGCTAGTCACCTAGGTGGCTATTCTTGAAACAAAAAATCTACTCGTCCTTTGGCACTGCAGCAAGATTAGTTTTTTATGTGACTTTTCCAGTACCTAATACCATACTTTGTTTGCTGAACCTTTCTGTTGTACCATTATTCTTCTGGGATTGTTTCTTGTGATTTTCTTTACTCTGGGAGGAATTGTTTCTCCTCATTCTCCAACTTACCTTTTCCCAACTGGTATCTTGTACATAACCTTCACTAGATTCTTCATCAATGTTACAGTATTCCTTGTTATGGATAGTTGGCTTAGTACTCGAACCAGCACTAGAAGTCAATATAACTTTGCTCTTACTACTATTTGATGCAGATTGTACCTCACTGGTTTTTACAATTTCTCTTTCACTACCAGTACCGACGCCTGTGCTCACGACTTTATTAGCATAACTAACAAATTGTACAGTTGATTTACAATTACCTATTTTTTCAAGTTCCTTGACTGTTGAGTCTTCTTTCGTATCTAAAATTTTATTATTCACAACCACTTTCACTGTTTCAACTAAATTTCCAATCATTTTACTTAGTTCATTCACCTTGTCTGAGACATCGTCTATTTTTAGGAACACTTTAAATTTCATGTCACAGTTGGCACAAAACCACTTGATCTTTTGACCAACCTTATTTATCACATCGTACTCCTTTGCCAAAATGTTCACACATTGTATGTGGAACCAATTTCTACATTTTCCATCGCAAAAAATACTTTTTTCATCATTTTTAACGTCAGTTTTACAACAGCCGCAAGGCTCCCAGTCCTCTTGCTGCGCCATGTTCATTTGCCATGTTAGTAAATTTTAATAGGGACCCAGTACACATCCCTGTGGTACCCTTGATGTTACTCCTCCTTTCATCAAGGTGTCCGACACTCTCACTTTCTGGTTCCGTCTTTCAAAGAAGTTGCCTATCCAATAAACAACTCTTTTGTCAGTCAGTAGGGCATCCACTTTCTTCATTAGAATTCCTGGCAGCTCTTTGTCAAACACCTTCTCAAAATCTACGTATAAGGCATCGACCTACTTCCCTTCATTCACAGTTCACATCAGATCCTCTAACATCCCAACCAGCTGGGTCTCACATGAGTAGCCTCTTCAAAACCCATGCTTATACTCCTGCACCCAATTCTTCTCATTCGTCAGATTTACCACATATTTCACTACCAGCCTCTCCATTACCTTCCATATACTTAGCTGAGATTCACTGATCTCTAGCTGCTATGTGTTGCCCCATTCTCACCCTGCTTGTGCACTGGTACCATCGAAGCCTCCATTCACCATTGTGGCAACTTGCCCTTCTCTAACGATCCGCAGAACAACACTTCCAAATACAAACTATTATACTTGCACCAAATATAAGGTCCCCATTCCCTATGCCTTCGGGTCCCACTGATTTAATAGCCTGCAAGAATTTTAGTTAGGCCTTTGCTTCTTGTTCCCGTATCATAAGTTTACTTTCGAGCCCTTTTACCCTGTAACCTATATCTCATCCTATCATTCATGCATGTTGCACGAATATTTATGTATTTACAAATGATGATTATCAGGGGAACAAAAGGTGAAGATGCTTTCACATTGTCCAAAATATGCAGCTTTTTTTTTAAAATTTGCAGTTTGGCTTTACATGCAGTGGCATAACAAGGGTAGTTGGAAGGATATAACTCCCTAATGGTTTAAAAAGTCTGGTAAAAATAATAGTAAATTAATGCCCAAGTGTTGATGTACATATGTAACAAGTATGTTCTAATACCATTAGTTTGGCGGAATTCTGTTTCTATAACTGATTTCAATAGTAACTGTACCTTAATATAATTGGTTATGAAGAGTTATGAATCATTCTGTGTAAAGTAGAACTACTCATAAAATGTTGTAATATTTTTCCCTTCGCTTCTAGATTATTGATATATTTTTAATGGTTTTTAACCATTATGAAATATGATACATGAAATTTTTTTGTTGAGTGACATTAAAATATTTGTAAAGATATTGAATAAATGGGGGAAGGGGGTAGCTCATGAAGTTCGAGGAAAATGTTGGGTTTAGGATGCTTGTCAAGATTTCTCATTGTAGATCTGTATTTGGTAGAGATAGTGGGTATGTTTTATTACTTGCAACTACATTTTTCTTGCATGAAACAATTTTAACTAGTCCTATCGTAGTTTTTGCTAGACATGTTTAGGTGACAATTTACATGTCACTTGGAAACCAACTTACTGAAATGAAATAGTTAATTAACATTGAATTAAAGTGCAAATCATAGGTTAGGTAAAAAGAAAGTAGCTTTTAATTTTCTTATGGTTGTGTAGCTAGAATATTGTATACAATGATTGATTGAATAGTAAAATAAAACCCATGCACTCAATGTTACTTTGAAATATCAGTTACAAATAAGTAGGCTAATAAGTTTTCACAATTATTTTTCCAGAAAATTCATGTAGTCCCTACTATATTTCAGGGCCATCCAAGGAATTTTGAAAACATGTTTACGTCGATATCGCAAATTACTTGACTACACATAACCACATTCGCTAACGCATACACAATAACACTTCATAAAAGAAAGACAACACACAATGTAATGTGAACTCAACAACTTACCTAACACTCCTATCTATTTGATTCAAATTCACTACAGAAGCTTTATTCCAAAATCGGGCATTTCACATATTGTCGTTCAGTTAGGCCTATGTAAAACTTTATGTAATGACAGTTCAAACAAATGAACACTAATTGTAATCAATACTTCTCTAACTTGCATAGGACTATAATTAACATAGCAATACTACCTTTTCCTGAATTGTCTATCACATACTTGCGAATAAACAAGCACTCCCAACTTAACTGAAACTTTGCTATTCGTGTGAACAATAATGGCCTGGTTTTTCAACCAACCTAACATTCACAGATTTCCTTGTTATACATTTTAAACAACCACTGTCCAAAAATACCCAGTAGGCTATATTGTTTATTTACACTCTAATAAAAGATATGCCAAGTGGTTTTTTCCCTGTCATATTTAACAGTGCTTCCATCTCTTATCAACATAATTTTCTCCTAAACACTCCTCCTTACCCAACATTACTTCTAACACATATGATGTTTTATCTGTAAACGTACAATTTGTTTTGTGATCAAATAGTAACTTAGACCTGTCACAGCGGTGATATGGCAGCAACAAGACCATTAATATTGGTGACGTGGGAAGCATGTGTGGCCTAACAGTACGGGTGTGTGGGGACAGCTTCTGATTTTGTAGTCGTCAACTCTTCTCGGTAGGGTGTGTTGAATCTAGGGAAATATAGAGTAACTAGGGTTAAGTACTGTGAGAGCAACCAAGCTGGAAGGGCAGATAAACTGGAGCGGTTGGAAGTTCTATGTGTGTACATAAAAAAAATCCCAAATGTGTAATTTACAGAAATAGGCAGGAGAAGAATCATCTGAAACTATTGCAAGATATTAGTGTCCTTACCAGATAAATATAGTTATTTTCTCACAACGTAAGAATCTATTAAATCAAGCATTTAACGAAATATTGATGACCGAATAAGTAAGTTAAATTTCAAAACTCAACTATGAAAATGTGGTTTTTGGTAGCAGGGTCTCAAAGAAAGAACTCTGACATGAATAAAATAGAAGATATTTAAGTGCTTGAAGTGGGGGGTCTCCTGGATACATTGGAACTCATGTGTACTGATGACAAAATTACAAAAATGCTTCGGAAGTGGTTAGAATGGGCAAACGAAGGAATATTTTTGTTATTGGGCTTTTCTTCAACAGCAAAGTCATTAGAGACTGATTTACACAGTTGTGCACATGGAAGAGGAATTGTGAGGTAAATTGGCAATGCCCTATGTTAAGGAACCGTAACTTTTACCTAGAGAAATTTGAAAACTAAGGAAAACAAAAATTGGGATGGCCGTGGCTGGTCCTACTGAATGTGAAACAGAGGAGTAAACGTGAAAATGAATTTGTCACACCTGGAAGTGTCTCCCTATTACTTAAATCTGAAAACAAAATTGCATAATGAGTAATTCTGCCGTTATTGAATCAACAGCCACAAATTCTGCCTTTTTAGTGGACAAAACAACTGTCTGCTGGTTCTTGGTGGACCTGCAAACATCACAATACATTTCAAGGATGTACCCTTCCTAGTTACAGATTTTCAACCTAGTCAATATGAAAAATCTACATCTGCTTACTCTAGCAAAAGAACTACGCAGATTCCCTTAAACTACTGTCCTAATCCCTTATATTTAAACCTGCCAATTGGAACGCCAGTGGCATTGATTTGGAACTGACTATGAAAGTTAATTACCTCACAAATATCAGGTTTATTAGTCAAACATGTGAGAGGCTACCAAATAGTTCTCTGTTGGGTACTAGCGACTCACCCTTTTTCATTTTATTTATTTTTATTCTGAAGCTCTCCTAGAAGATAGTTGTAGTTCTAAAGGTATTTGCACAGATTATCAAATTTCATTTGAAATTTCAACAATTTTTTAAATGAAAAATTTATTTCAAATACGTGGTTTTACATATCTGTACCATCTTCATGCGAAGAAAAAATATGACAGGTTTTAAGATCTCTTATCTTCTAAAAACCAAACAAGACTTCCCTGTCAGTTCCGCAATTTTGGGTAATGAATAACAATACGTGCATCCTCTGGTGGGTTTCCAATATATGATTATACTCTTCCTATCCCTTTGTGTTCTTCCACACACCCCAGCTCTAGGTTTCCAACTTTGATAATTCTTGTGGGCTACAGACAGTCGTTTTACTTTACTGTGGACCAACCTTGTGAAGTGTATGTGGTAGTGTCTCATCTTTTATTGCAGCAGTAGTGTCAGCAGCAGATTTCCGAAGTCATCATCTTGTCGGCATTGTCGTGTGCCCTGGTGGAATGATGAGTGCAAGGTTGCAATCAGAACCCGGTGGCGTGTGCTTCACAGGTTTTTGTTGCATCCCACTTAGGCGAACTTAGAACTGTTTCACATCACCAGGGCACAAGCTAGACGGATAATACACGAAAGCAAGTGAAAGTCTTGGGGGGTGTTTCTGTCATGTCTTACAGTACATGCATACAGTTAATATATTTGGGATAATGTGACAAGGTAAGTGGCAAACTCCTTGTGTAAATATTCCCTTCCTTTGGCTTATTAATATAGTCATTAATGATGCTGAAGATATTAAATTTGCAACTTACTGGGGAAGACATTTTGTTAGCATTCGTGCAACGACTGATCCCACCTTCATTTCAGGCTTTAAGCGCACGGTATACAGCAAATTTCGTCATCATGTTTTTATTTGTTTTTTCTTATTTTAGACTCGAAATGTGACAAAATTTTGCTCTTATTAAATTTTTTTTATCTCTCATAGTTTTGGTGTATTGGCTTGTCAAAGTCAGCATTTGAATATTTCAGTTTTAAGGACTGCATTAAAACCAACTGACATCGCAGGCTAAAATTTCACGTACATAAAAACAAAGAATAAAAACTTTTTGTATTTAAATAAAAATGCTAAAAATTTAAGATAGAAATTTAAAAAATTCAGTAATTTTTTTAAAAATACAAAAATATGTTATTTCGCGGCTTAACATTGCAGAACTTATAGCCTACAATGTCGTTATTCATGTGAATTTTTTTTTTTTTTAGTTTGGTATATCAGTTGGTTTTAGTTTCGTCCTTAAAACGGAAACATGCAAATTTTGTCTTTAACAAGCTGTTACGCAAAAACTATGCGAGATTAAAAAAAATTTATAAGAGCAAAATTTAGTCACATTTTAAGTCTAAAACAAGGAAAAAAAATATCTGGTATGAATATAAAAATGAAAACATGGTGATAAAAATTGCTGTATACTGCGCCCTTAAATGCTCGCTGTGAAGAGCAAGGTGTGGACTTAAGTGTTTCAGGATGGGAAGACTATAATCAGCAATTCTCTCTTCATGAACTCGAGAGATCCATCTCCTGCTTGAAACACACTTATGCTGGCTTCGATGGTATTCATTATGCAATGCTACAAAACTTGACACATGAAGGGGAAATAAAATTACTTGGGATTCTTAATATCATATGCCAATCTGGATGCTTCCGTTCCCAATGGGGTCTCGCAATCCTTATTCCTGTTTTGAAGCCCGGGAAGTTGCCGCAAAATGATATGCATTTCATCCTATATTTTCGACACCTGCATCGTCCATCACTACCAGCCACACATCTGCAAAAATGGCCTTCAATACTGAGCGAGTAGCTACAGAGTCATTAATAGAGAGGGCCCCCAGTACTCCATCATTACCTTGTAGCCACCCCCACTTTTCATGTGGCGAGGGAATGAATGCCCTACCACTGCTGCACCACTTGTAAAAACACTCTAAAAGCAAGCTGTCGGACTGAGTCTTTCTTGGGTGATAGTGACGGAAGATCAAGCTTTACTTTGTTTGTGATTTCAAGAATGTTGAGTATTTACGGCTGTTTTAAAATTTTCGTGTGCTTTATCTCCAAACAAATTAGCAAGGCATTTTTGTAGGAAATTTTGTCTTCTATAATTTTGTATAAGAAGTGTTTTTTCGCTAGGATCAGTGGTTGCAGCCCAGCCTCGGGGACTGTTAGTATGTTGTAGAGTAGGCACCAATGAATAACTGTGCCAAGTTTCAAAACTCCAGGGTTTTTCTCTTAAGAATTCTTATTTGACTGGGTGAGCTTAACGTCTTGTCGACAGCGAGGTCATTATAGACGGTGACACAACTTAGTGCAATGTAGGAGCTGAGAGAGGAGTCGGCCATGGCCTTTGTTAAGGAACCATCCCAGCATTCGCCTGGAGAGATTTCGGGAAACCGTTGAAAACCAAAATCAACATGGTCGGAGCCAGGAATTGAACTCGGGTCTTTACGAACGTGAGTCAAACGTGTTAGCGTTACACCACCTCGTTCCATATATTTGATTGGGCTATTTTTGATATTGTTAGATGAGTTTTTCCTGCTAAGTATTTTAACAAGGAATGTCGTATACAAAACAAAGAGAAAATAACGGAACTAGCCAATGTGATGCTCTAGTGTGCTGGCTGCAGTTTGTGGAAATGAAAGCAAAATATTTGTAAGAAATGTGAATTTCGTTAGAATATGAAACTGGGAAATTCTGTAAATATGTATGTCTACGTCGGTGTTAGCGATAAGTTACAGGTATTCAGTAAATGAGTGGTAGCTTTCCATGCAACCATCTGACCAGATACTCCCGAGCTATATAGCTAACTTCCACACAAGTACACAGCATCACACATTCAGCTACACCTGTTCCAAGTGACTTATAAATCGAACATAGTATTGGTACAGAGTGGTAACCTGAAGTGTGACCCAGTATTGCAGCTTCAACATAATACAGGTGTTTAATGGATTGTGGACCATGCGACCATCTGAGCCAGTTTGCGAAATTTGTTTTTGAAGAACTCAACTTACCTCCCACTCCAGAGAGTTATTTTATTAACTGAAGGGTCTTTGTGTAGAAATTTAAGTACGGAAAATAGTCTTACATGAGACGTGCTAGACATGCAATTCTTAGTACGACAGCACATAGCAAAATATGACACTAAAGTTTGTCATTATGTTATAATAGAAGTTCATAATGTTTGTTAACGTTTTATACTGAATATTTATTACACGAAATGTTAAACATCTCTCTTTTTGGAGCCGTGAAGCAATCAGATCGCTTGCATGCAACCAAGGCAATAAGGGTTCGATCCCCAGCAGATTAACCCCTGATGTTTGAGTATGGGTGGGAATCGTGCTAAAAAAAGTCGCTGGTTGGTGGTTTTTCGTGAGGATCTCCCGTTTTCTCCTTGTATTCCGGCACTGCTCCACAATTTACTTTTCATTTTTTTTTACTTTGTGAACTCAAGATCAACAGATTCATGTACACTTCATTTATTAGTAATACGGTTGTCTTATTAATTTTCCTTTAGATGGTGATAATTCTCTTCCAGTTCATACTAAACACTCATTCAGGTAATTCCATTCCCATTCAGGCAATTCCATTCCCATTCAGGCAATTCCATTCCCATTCAGGCAATTCCATTCCCATTCAGGCAATTCCATTCCCATTCAGGCAATACAATTCTTATTTAGGCAATTCAGTCCTCATTTAGGTAATGTAGATTCTCATTTAATTATTTAATACCAATCATCATTCAGGTTATGCCAATGCTCATTTAGGTAAAGCCAATTATTTCATTCAGGTAATGCCAACCCTCGTGTAGTTATTGTGAGTAATGCAATAATATTAATATTTTCAGACATATTTGCAGCACTAATATAATCTTACAATGTGGTTTTGGTAAGGAAATAATTAAAGTAAATTACAAAACAGAGCCTTACTAAACATGCAAAGCTGTTTTGCTTTGCTATGCATTTTCCAACCACTTAATCTCGTTGCCAGCTAAACACGAAATTAATTCAAACAATATACATGGTCACGATTGTAACAAATTAACTGTCCTACTCTAACTGCATGAATTACAGCATTTAGATACTTTGTAAAGCGGCATTACAGGAATGAGAATTCTTAAGCGCTAGTAATTTTAAATACCACTAAACAAAATATAAATCTCCACTATTTTAGCTCTGCTAAGACAAGCATTTCAAAAGACACGCATTTAAAACTGTTAGAAATAACTATCGTTTGCAAAATAGTGAACTTAAATTTGAATACTTGAGACAGTGATAATAACCAGTTTCGTGAACATTTTCCATTAAACTAGTGTACTCAAAACGAGAAGAGACTGCGATCTGAACTTGTTCGGAGCTCGTGTAACTCCTACATAAACTAAACATGTTTGAATGAAGTGGTCTAGTATTTAGTGTGACAGCAGCCCTAGGTTTATCAATAAGATATAATGAAAGCAACTAGAAAAAATCAGTAGGTATACAAATGTGAGATGGTTGGCAGAATCATTGGTGCACGTGTACTCGGCCAGTTATTAGCTGCGTGGTAGATAAATGAACGCTGAAAACATCAAATAAATTCTACACTTATTTCGAAGCCAATATGGATAAAATACAAAACGACAATTCCAGATAATGGTATTTGCCAACTTTATGAGTAAATATTTATCCAGAATTACTCATTCGTTACACGTGATCTCTTGCGCCGCTGTTAAGGCCTTGTTACGGAGTTATGCAGTGATTTCGAAAATATTTTTTATTGCTACGTAATACTCATATCAAAATTTTGCTGCACAGTTTTGACACTTATATGTAATAATTTGTAGCTGAATTTTTTTGTAGAATTATACTGAATGTTTTTTTTAGATTTCATTACCCAAAGTATCACGTTTTTCGTCGTGAAAATAAGCAAAAAATAAGGAAATTATTTTTTTACTGGCGAATGGTGCATTATTTTAAAAAACGCGTCCACAGTATTGTGCATCGTGTGATTGCACATTGACTCAATTTTTTTTTCTTCAAAACTTTTGGTTAAAAAATATTTGGAAAAAAAACCTCGGGAACAAGCCCTTAAATGCACGAGGTTCCAGCGTCAGAGATTGTGTCCCAGAAGTTCGTAACACTGGAAACTATTTGGTTTAAACGTTGGATAAAATTATTGTTTATGATAGCTGTTTTTTGACTTTCGCAAATTGGCTTCAAGAAACCTACATTTATAGATTGATGCTTTTAGCGTTGAATTATGTACCACGCCCAAGGTCCAAACGCGGGCATGTGTCTGTCTGTTCATTGCGTGTTGTGGATTTTCTATTTGTCGGTGAGCCTCGTCTATAGCTTCTGATTTGTGGATAACTTTATGTCTTGTTGACCAGTTTCCCCACATTGCTGGCTAGTGGGGTTCGAGTTTGTCTTAGGCCGGCCACACACGTAACGGTATACATGACAGGTAAACCTGCGCAGGTGTACCTGACAGGTATACCTGTGCAAACTAGAGCCACACACGTAACGGTATACCGTACGTTTAGCTCAGTTGAAAGATGGCGAGCCAACAAGATGAAGATGATAGGATAGCTTTAGTCGGATTGTGTGTGGTTTTAAACAAGAAGACGTGTAAACGTAAAATGTGGAGTAAAAAGTGGCTTACTAAAAGAAATTAATACACTCATACAAGATTATTGAAAGACTTGAGTGGTGAGCCTACAGACTTCCGTAATTATTTGCGGATGGATGAAGACGCCTATAAGCTGTTGTTACTCGTGACTCCATTAATTGAAAAGAAAGACACTGTTATGAGGAAATCGATTTCTCCCCATGAGAGATTAACTGCGACTTTGAGGTTCCTTGCAACGGGCCGATCGTACGAGTGTCTCAAGTATTCTACGTTGATATCACCACAAGCTCTAGGCAAAATAATTCCAGAGACGTGTGAAGCCATCTATAAAGTGCTGAAAAACTTCTATTTACAGGTACGTCAAGCCATATTGC